>CAJDSM010022964.1:438-19497 GCA_903981925.1 Ostrea lurida
TAAAAATAGGTAACTGTCATAACTTGCGCTATTTTCGAATCGGGAAACTTTTTTTTAAAGTTGGCACAGTGTATCACTGTAGCCTGTACTAACCGACAGGTTCATGTGGTGTGGGTTATAATTTCACAGACTTTCACTTCGGTCAGTGATCGTTATTCCTAACTGCAAAGAATCATCGCATTGTTCCCGAAAATCGTGAATACTCATATTGGCTATTCTCCATACGAAGACCCCAAGGATTCTCATTGCTTGTGTAATATTTCGTAGCGTGTTTACAGCCATTTCTTCCTGCATTAGCGCATGAGAAATCTACGTTGCAAATACTGAAATGGACATAAAGTGCTTCCTTTCGAAGGACCAAGAAAATTACCGAAGATGATCATATCGTGCCTTCTTTCGCGGGGTTTCGGCCATTTTTAAATCATTTCATTGACATGACCTATGTATCACAGAAATGTTTTACAACTCCCTGGTTTTTAGCGATTATTCAAGCGTCAATACAACGCGGATAACACCAAACTTAACATATGAATGGACAGACTTCCGATTTCCGTATTTTCGGGACATGAAAACGTAAGACGTATTTTGGTTCAAAATCCGTACAAAATACAGAGAAATCGTAAGAGTAAACAGGTCTGAAATTGATACTCACTCTACTATATTACACTCATATCTTGATTATTTATTATTATTCAATTCACATTTTATTGTATTTAAATCCTATTTTGAATAAAAATACCCGTTTTATTGAAATGTGATGATTTACTCTGCGCTTGATATTTGTTTATTCGGAAAAATCTCCCATAAGATATGAAAGAAGACCATTACAAAACTTAAATTAAAATTCTTTGATTTAATGAATTTATTTGCTGAGAATTCATCACGTCGGTATAGAGAAAATGTGGTTAGATTATGAGTTCCGCTTGGGTAAATATCCCAACTCACTTTGAAGTTTTACTGATAATGAAGATAACCCGAATACAAGTAATTGAAACTTCAAAACATTCACATGCTGATTTAGGCATTACAAAGGGCATTCGTGATTTAAAGCTGAAGAAACAAATTCACCATCAACCGAAAATAATAAATGGATCGCTTGATTAAATCTAACCCATGAATCTTGGATATCCGAGGTTGGCTACATTCCGATATACTAAATAAATCTATAGAAAAAAATTCAAAACAATTTAAAAATATAAATGGGTTTCCGAATGACAGATCTTGCTCCGGTATATGATGAAGATTCGAACTCGTGGAAGTGCAAAACTGAATTCCAGTCGTCAAGTTTGCCATCACCTCAAATTCACCACACAGGTCGCGATCACTGGGTAGTGTCATTTCAAAATAAAGAAAACGAAAAGTGTGTCATAGTTTAAGCAGTACTAAGGAATGTCAGTCACTCCGGCCCCAAAGTAGATCCGGTCCCCAGTTAAACCGGCCCCTGTCGATCCGGCCCCAATTCATTCCGACCACAATTACCGTGGTCGCTCCGTCCCCATACACTTTTTATAAGATTTTATTTTATTTTTACAATTCATATAATGGAATGAAAAATCCATTTTTATAAGATTGCTAGTTTTAAAAAAGAAATATTTCGTGATATATTTAAAGTACAAAGGTTCACAGTAAAAGGTTCAAATTTATTGCCGTTTTAAAAAAAAAAAAAAAACTTTTTTAAAACATGTATAACGTAGATATAATATCCCAGTCTTAAAAACTCTGCCTCGACCCTTTCCAGCTTTTTCCCCCACCTCCCAGCATGGCTTAGTTCAAAAACTAAATTAAAAACGAAGGTATTCGAAAAGAATTGTTAAAAAATCGCAACGCATGCTCTTTTACTTGCAAGAATTCGTTAGACTTGCAACAATTAGGTGCAATCATTCGTAAGGGTCGTAAAGCATTTGTATCAGTCAGAAATTAATTGTAAGACATTTTTATATATATCTATTGCAAAAAAACAACAACATAAGGTTCGTATGGAATTCATTAAAGTCGCAAAACACTCGTAAAGATTCGTAAGACAATTGTAAACGATTCTAAGCCTTGATGATTTTCAATATCTTAAAAATTTCAACGAATTTTCTGCGAACGCCAAAAATTTCCATTTGCAAGAATATTCGGCATAGTGTGAGAGCAGCATAATGGAGGACAGAATGAAATTTGGCACTGAAACATTAATATACTTTGGGGCCGGAGTGACTGGGGTCGGATCAACTGGGGACGGAACGACATGAGGACGGACAGACTAGGGACGGTTTTAGTTTTGGGGACGGAACGACCTGTTACCGTACTGAGAACCATACCATTAATTGTGGTGCATTCGCTGTTGCCAACTTAGTAGAATTTTGTTTTAACGATGCGACATTTGAATTTAAAACTGATTTTGCTTTAAATAAAATACAGGAACATCTCAAAAATTCGGATTTCGCAGGTGACCCGGCCCGGCAGTTTACTACCCATTTTACCAACAATCACATTTGTTTTGTTGGCGTATTTTCATTATTATTAATTGTTTGCATTTTTTTGCAAATAAGTCGTTAACTAAGATATGAACAGAAAAACTTACCCTGGTATGATCTTAGTCTTACTGGTAACTCCTGTCTGTGGCTTAAGACATTGGAAATGACACGGTTTATACGATATCTGAAGATGTTTGTACAGGATTCAAACAATTACAAATCACTACTCAATTTTGACACTGAGTTCCAGACCTTAATTAATCTGTCATAATTGTTCCTGTGGGTTCTGTACTGATTTTAACACCTAAGTTGTCACCTGTGAGTCTCCCACAGGTGTCTCGCTAATTACCCACCATTATCTCCGGGGTGGTTTCCATGCTTTTGACGTGCACGTACGGGAATCATAATTTCAATGGATACAATTATTTTAATCACAAGAATGATCTTCTACAAAACAATTTATTTATCAACATAATCTTAAGGACTCAGTTATCATTAGCCATGCCTGTAGGTAATCCTTTATTCTTTGTCGGCCATTGCCGTATTATATGGACTTAATGATAATTAAAAACAAAAATAAGGAACATGTTACTGTATTACAAAGAAGACTTATCGATGAATTTCTCCAAACCTGTTTTGTGAAGCTATTAGACATCAGCTAACAGGGTAAACGTGAACGAACGAATTCGTATTTACATGTAATAAAGTAACGACTTAATGAAACACATCTAGGTCTAAATGAAATTTAGCAACCAATTGATGTGACTATATTCCCTTTATTGTACTCGAGCCTGCCCAAAATTAGAGGCCGGCCATAAATAACTATTGTGATCAATAATTCGTACATCTGCATCAAAATTTAAAAAAAAAAAAAAAAAAAAAAAAAAGACAATACACTAGACTCAATATATGTTGGTACTACAAGAAAAACGGTCCCGGGCAACTCGACGAAAGACGGCTCACCGACCAAGGTGAAACTGATTCACCGACACGTGAATACAGCGCATGCGTCGAGCAAATTCATATTCAAGTATGTTTTTATCTTATAATGATACACAATATATCTTATTTTCATTTTGCTCGACAAGTGCGCAAATCTTTTCCTGAGCAGTAATCTTGTATCACATTTGACTGTTTTCAGACTCATTTTGACAAAAGGCAGGGAAATGTCTTATTTGTGATGTCATAATGCTATCAAATTAGGAATAATACTCCAATACTGTTAACGTAGTATACCTGTTATATATTTTACTTTCTTAAAACGGTGATAAAAGTTAATTTTAGACACATTTATTCAGAGAAAAATTATTGGACCTTTTTATGTATACAATCGTACCTTGTTCTTTATTGTTTCTCTCAAATTCAAACAAGCTCGACCCACCGAGGTACGAAATGATTATAGATCGGCAGTAATAGGTGAAGTTTGCGATTTCATAAAAAAGATTTCATAAATCTAAGAGAAATTACGTTAAGAGAAATGGTAAAATTTTTAGATAAGTTCCACAATATGGAGAAAGGATTTTATGAAAAAAAAGTCTTTACCTCAAGGGCCTTGTTCATAACTACATATTAGCGATTTGATTGATGAAATTGTTGTTTATGTAATATGGCAAACACACATACACGTTACGTATATCGGTGTATAGGGCCTGTAAGCTCGCAAACGAGATGACGCGAGATTTAGTACTTCCGGTGACATAAATAGTTTTGCGTTGGCATGAAATCATTATCTTGCATGTTCATATCGCATGCAAACAAATGGACGTCATGGGGAAAGTTGTGCAGGTCAATATAAATGTATTAAAATTGCCGATATCAATTTGATTACCATTAAACGTCAAAGAATTGTTTAACAGCCGATTTACATACAAGGATGTACATAGACATTGAAGAAGATTAAATATTAGATTTACGTTTATTCATTAATATTTTCCATAAACCATTATGTGTCACACCATTTACGAGAAGTCACACATGAAATGAACTTGTATTAAACATCATAGTGTTTACGATCCTGATAATTACGTAAACATTCCAAGGGGAAAGGGGGGGGGGGGGGGCTATATCAATTTGACCTGTCATTACATCAATGAGTGGTAAGTTTATCCGCTAGAATTCATCTTCTTTATAAAATTTGTAGTCATGAAGTATTATGACATTTTCCAATGAATAACTACAACCCGGGTGTATGCATGCACTTAATTTATTTCGTGGGCACCAACTATACAAGTTTGGTATGAAATATATGATTGGGTCAGAATTTACAAACGAAATATATGAATGGATATGGTTTTAAAGATATTGAATTTATGAATTGGGGGGGGGGGGTACTTTGAAAATCTCAGCTGGACGTCTGTACCCAAAAGTGTAGGTTGAGACCCCCCCCCCTTCCGGGATTCCTATAGACACTCGTCGATCCGTAGGCCGTATGTCATATACGAAATTATAACAGGTCAGAATTACGAATAAACAGCACGGGCACCTGAAGTATGGACACTAGCAGTAAGGCAGACCTCTATTCATCAACAACAAAACTTCTAATGCTCAACATGACTTGACATAACATTACACCAAGGGTAATCAGTAACGCCGGCGATATTTTTCTCCGAAAATGTGTGGATTCTTAGTGTAGCCTATCCATATTTCGATTTATGTATTCATTGTTTAGATTGTGTTTAAATTGTTTATCATCAATGATAAATGCACTGTTGATTGTTTTAGTTTATTTTAAAAAGTATTATAAATATCAATACGTATGCTAATTTTTTTTATTTCTTTCGGGAGTGAAAATAATGAAACACATTACACAATTCTATCAACTGTGCATTATTATCTGTCCACTCCGAGTCTTTCATGGTCTGGAAAATTTTGCAGCCGCTGTTGTCCAGACAATCAATCTTCTGATGTCGAGTGACCAAAACTATCGAGAGATGCACTGAAAACCCAGACTGTGCAGCCAAATCCCTATATATTTATTCAATCAAAAATATTTAACAAAACATTTTTTTTTAAAAATATACACATGTACATTATCTAAAATACACAAACACAGTGTAGATTAAAAACTGAGTCCGATAATTACGTGTCCTTATATTTAAGAATATCATGATCAGTGAAGACCATTCCCAACTTCATGATTTAATCATGTGTTAGTACCCCCCCCTTTTTTTTCCTTACATGAACTATTACCACTTTAACACCACAACCCCTCCAGTTGTAATTACTTCCTAATATTGCTAAATCCACAGATATTTGATTAATTTTCACAATACCCATTGTTTTAAAATAAATTGGGTTGTAATTGTTCATAATCTATAACCCCCCCCCCCCCCTCCTTCCACGTTACCTACATCGCATAAATAATCTACACTTTTCAGTCTTGAGTTGCAAGTTCTAATTATTGATTATGATCAGTCCAGGTGTTTTAATTGAATATTTTGCTATATACACTATTTAGCTCAGATTGTATTCAAAACTGTGCATGCAACAGTATCATCGTATGTTTCCATGTCACCGGAAATGCTTTACCGGAAATGACAAGAAACGAGACTTACAGCCCCTAATAGTCTTCCGATGAGTTTTCTGTCGGTTACGTGTCTTTCTTCGTTCAAGTTGTTGTCGTGTCGGCGAGTTTTACAGTGTCGGTGAAAAAAGTGTCGGCGACTTGTCATTCAGTGAGTTGTCTTTCGGTGACCTGTCATAGACCCAACTTATTTAGATATATCACACAAAACTGAGAAAAATAAATTACAGGAACATTATAAAGTCACACAATTTGTAAACAGTTCTAAGTCAGACTCAGGACAATTAACATTTTATAGTAATACTAAATATAATTTGGTCAAAGACTTCAGAAATAAAAATACAAAGTCTCTTTTGAAGGTTATAAAGGAGGGTGTTGCACAGAGGCGGTGATTTTCCCCAAAATTTGTCGAAGTACGATCAATCAGGCAAATGTTTGCTACAATATCCACTCTGCGAACTCACGTTCTGCCGATTTTGGTGAAAGATCATACGTTGGCCATAGGTGAGAGACCACAGGGGACCAATTGACAGTCTTAGAATAATGACACTGACTACATGGTACTTTGATTGTTTTTAAAAATCTTCCAGTAGAACGATTATAGAATTTCAATATCCATAACGTTGTACAGGAAAGATGTTTGTTTTAAATCAAAGTATATTTTAAAGACGTCAAATTGCCTGTTGGCGAGAAGATATACGTACGAGTTACGATTGGGAATATGTCAGTATATTTGCGAGTTTGGTCGTACGACCAATGCAGATCTGTCTGCGCTATCGAATCGCAGGTTCGAAGGTTGGAGCCTGTTGCTGCGACTGATTTCGAATCTTTTGTAAAGCAATAACGAATTTGGTGATTAGATCTGCGCTCTTTCCACGAATTTTCAAGAACTAAGAAAAAAAATGATCGTCTCAGCTAAATCGTAGCCAGGTCGTAAAGCATCGGTGTGACTGGCCTTATTGACGATCGTAGTAACGAGCGTGCTATGAACGCAGAGAGCTTAGGTAAGCATCGTGGTGTGATTGGGGTAGTAAAATCGATAAGTCGAATGTAATCGTAGACTATGGAGTCGTGATGGGAGCGTATGTAGCAGGGTAGTGTGATGCGTCTAGTTAAATAGGGGGACGATTTTTAGTACGACTGTGCCACCACCGTCAATACGAAGTACCCGATCGCTCTGCGCTCTTCCCACGAGCCTCAGCTACGGCGGCCATTACCCGCCTTCTTTCACCACGACTCACATTACGAGATGTTTTGATAAACATGCTATAAAAGATTTACGTAGCGCGGTCGTGGTCGAGCCACGACCAGCCACGTTCATACTAGCGATCCACCACAGACTTCAACGAGCGACCACGCTTACGACCTGATTCACGAATTTAGGCAAAAATGAAGATCGTAGATAAAGATCGTGGTCCGGGTGTGATGGGGCTTACAAAAGTCACTATTATAATAGTCTTTTAAAATAAACTAGGGTTTTACCTTAACACATCTTGAAATGCTACATATTACTCCAGGCAATTCTGACTTAAAAGATGAAAATTCTTCAAAAATCACCTTTCTGTTGGAAAGTACTCTTCAATATCGAGAGAACCAGGATCAATGGCGAATTACATACCATTACGTATTCCAGAAAATTGCGCCATGCAGAACCTTACAGAGAAGATACATTCGATGGTTCCAGTAAGTGCTTGACCAAAGCCTCTATCCTTACTACTACTAAGAGTACTAAACAGCGTTAAAGAGTCCTTCAGATACTGTCTCCACTACGATATTCCAGAAGTGGGTAATCAGATGTCAATCCAAAAATTTCCAAAGAGCTCTAATAGAAAACTATCAAAGTCACGATTATTTTTCTTAAATCTTGAATACATCAAAACGTATGATTTAGCCACACTTTAACAACAATTCCTCACGAATAAATAAAAATCTAGCTTTTTGAGATAATTGATAATATGCTTTTGAAACAGAAAACGGCATCCGAAAATACAAGTTTCTGGTCGCTGGGAAACGAAGACTACCATATTTTGTCAGACAACCACTCTGATTGCCGCGCACAAGATACTCTAGAGGTAGATATTAAGAGCAATGCTTGGTGTATTACTTATAGATAATCATTTTATATTGCGTCTTTGGAGGACCATCCCTTTCAACAATCTGTATAGTATTCACATGGACACTAATTTATGCCCCTTACTGGCAGAGCGCTTATTTTTATGATGATACGAACAAAAATTTTTTAAAAAAAAAAAACGCTGTTAACGGATAAAACAGAAAAAACTTGGCGCAGTGCTCCATTCAACTACTACTTATGGCAAGAATAAGACGGATTGTCTATAAACAATAAACAAATCATAATTTTCACTCAATTATGATCCATTTTGAGTATATTACCTGGACGAACTCGAAATAAAGACAAACAACAGAATCTGACAGAGTGCTACATATTTTGGATAAGCTCTTAAGAGAACACTCCTGTGCTACGCAATGGCAGAATTGGACAACGATACAGTATATGATAAGACGTTTGATGATTTTGACTTTGCGAATCGTAAGATATTATCCCTGGTTTTTTCTATGTAAGCCAATGTGTATCACTATACGGTCTGGCTCTATGGTCGCTCCGTAAAATGTCATCTCAGATTGATTGCGATGACGCAAGGTGGGACTAAATGACATGCGCATCATGGATTGTTTTATTAGAGCGGAGGCCAACGTATTAACCAAAACCCAGTTGCCCTGTTCGTGCGGGTATATACACGCCCTCTCGTTCCTTACCCAATCATCATTGTTACCGGTTCTCTGTAGCACGATTGTTTTGCGATTACAAAATTATCAGCTAACAGTATCATTGTTGACTGAATTTTGTTACATACCATTGTTAGACAGCCATGTTTGTACAATATATATTGCACCAGACGGGTAATAAACTCCGTTTACTCTGTGTTTCAGACTATGGCGCTAACACGTGTGGGGGTGACTGACTCTGCGGAGGGAGATTGTCCACTGTACTCCTCCATGACACCATGATCTTGCCTCTCGCTATTGTCGAAGGTCCGTGATTGCCCTACATTAGATTTGTGCATGTCGTTCTTTGGGACTATGATTACGTTTAATACACTTTTGGGTTCGCGCCAGGTTTTGTATATTTATACAACATTCACATCGAATATTAAATTATTTTTTCAAAACTGTAGCAAATGATCGTCGCAAATTTTTATCCCAGATTTATGTTCACTTATGGATGCACCGCACTTCGGTAGAGATTAAAACCAGGGAGAAAATTCTAAGGGGCATTTGACCTGACTAAACATGCAGCACATTTCAGATAATATAAAGCAGGACAAAGTCGAGAGTTACTCCGCATGTTCGAAAAGTATAGTTCAGTATTTCTTTTGAATTTTAAAAATTAATTAATAAAAAAGGGAAAACAGCTGGGGGTGGACCAGAGTAGGCCCAAACAGAAATTGAGATGTATCTGCCACTCTGGTCAACAGGAGTATGAGAGTTCGTTTGAGCAGCGCAAAATGTCAAATGATCGATGAGTCTCCGTTTTTCAACAGTCATATGCAACAACAGAGATCCTGCTCTAGTCTAAATCAGCTGAGCGGCGCTTTGCAAAGGAACTAACCCTCAACAAACTGATTTTCGGTCGATATTAGAGTTGGCGGGGGCCAGTGCCGTCACGAATCGACCTTATCCACACAACCCCTTCATAACGCCACTCACACATTGACCCTTGCCCCCATCCACCACTTTAAGGCAAAAGTCAAAAGCTACTCAACCATTGAGCTAACTGAACCACTTTTCTAGAAATCGAGGAAATGCCACAAGACAAAGGGCGTAAGTGCTTAACTAAGAATTTTTCAAACGTTTGTAAATAAAATTTTAAATGCTTCTCAAATTAGTTCTATGTGTCGCTATATAAACACAACCTGTCATTGGGTAAATTAAACGCCTCCAATGTGTCACATGCTCATAGCAAATTTTGACGCATATGTCTGTTTACACGCAATCACGATATAGGCTTAGAGAGGGCACTCACTGAGGAAGGAGAAGAGGCACTTCCCTTGGACCACTATGGATGGTGAAGTTATCAGGCTGACCATCTCACATAGATTCAATTATTTACAACTTAGGTGCCTATTACTGGACATTTAGAACTTGACACATGCTTATCGTACATTGATGACGTAGGGGACCTTCAAAACTGGGACACGACATAATTTGCTTGTCACCAAAGAACAACTAACTGTGTTTAAACTTATGTTTGGACATTTATAACTACATAGAATGAATGAAATTACCAAAAACTTGGAATGTGCTTATTATACTAACTTGAGGATCATTTCTAACAATACGTAAGGTTTCAAAATGAGCTGATAACTACATGATTCTAGTATCGATATGGAGTACGATATGATACGTTAGCCTATGTAAAGTACTCTGTGTTTCGCCAAAGATATTTTGAATATTTTGGCACTCATTAACAGCCATGGTCATCAACAGTGACATTCGAAATTGTAAGCAAGAAAGCAGTCAATGTTCCCCTATAATTTTCAGCTTCCTGGGCATTCGAGACTAATCTAACACCGAGCTATTCCTTTGTCCATTGCAAGTTTGGTGAAGGGCCTTACACTCCTCTCCGACACTGTTTGTATCAGAGTTACTCTGATCTCACGCGTTCGTTGCTCTGTGGTTATGATCTTGTTGCACAGTGGGGAGGGTGGCGGCACATCTAATACATGGGAGAAACAGTAAACTACATGTTAACTAAAGGTTAGAAGAATCAAGTACAATGTTATGCAAGAAATAAATTGGCGCGAATCATCGTTATGTTAGATATATACATTAGCATCATAAAAGAATGCATAATCTTATTACGTTTGTGGAAACGAAGTCATGTAATCTCTATTTGATAGTAAAGATTATTATGTAATGTACTGGTAATAATAGAATCGGTATTATGTATAATCTTATTTGCCAGGCTTAATTAATTATGCCTCATATATGTTCATAGTATCACTTTTGGTCTATCAAACTTCTACAGAAATATTAACTAAAGAGCTCTGCTTACAATCTAATTCACAGGAGTGCTTGAATGATGTTTCATGATTCTCATACTTTATAAAAAAGGTGCAAAAAATACTAAATATACTGGTCAAGATAAAAAGATTGTTTTCTAAAACCAATATAATTGATTTCTTTACAATTGTTTTGTGTGGACCAGTAAGTATGTTTGAAGAGGCAAATTATGATATGACAATATATATATAGATTATAAGTGATTACTGACAATAATACGTAACCTAGTTACAAGGATTACGTTGCTTTTCACCAAAGATATTTGAATCTTGCACTCTATACAGCTCCTAATAGATCTGCAACGCCGTAAAGTTTGAAATCGTTAAGCAGAACAGATGGACTGTTCCTCCTCGTATATTCATTCCTGCATAGACAAATTATAAACTCCGAGCTATCCGTTAAGTCCATTCAAGGGTGGATTTTGAGATAGCACCTTGCACTCTTCCGACACTGTTAAAGAGTTACTTCTTTAATTTCGAGCGGTCTTCTCTCTTTGAGTGTAATTCTTGCACAGTGACGTTCGGGCACTCTGATACAAGTAGAAAAGGAAACTAATGTTATTCAAGGTAATAAAATTGGTGAATATATCAATATGTAGCTGTAAAGGTCAAAAGATAACGAACAGTGATAGATATTCAGTAAGTTCCTAAAATAGATATTCAAAAACAAGAGGGCAATCACGGACCCCTGGGACAACCAAAAGGTGGAATCAGGTGCCTAGGAGGAGATAAGCATACCTGTTGACCCGGTCAACCACCCGCCGTTTTAGCCCATAGTCGCTTGATTCATTGGTATACGAGAACAGATGCCGTACGGTTCAGAATCAGTGATAGTGAACAACGGCATTAATTATGGCTATGGAAACATCATCAGGAACACATTTGACTCAATGATAGGGTCGTAATTTGGCTAAAACTTAATTGTTGTAACGACCATAGAGAATTTTACGAAATTGCTCTCCTCTTAAACGTGAACTGTTGAAACCCTGCAACAACAAATTTGTCTGTAAAGTACGACTTGCCGTCGATTTCAACAAACTGTTCATACGCCAGAAACACAAGCTCTTGCGATCGAATAGTTGGAGAAACATACACACCATATGGCAGGTGAAGAGAGAATTTGGCTAACTAATAAATAATGGAGTTGACGATGGAGAAGCTGAAACTGTCCAGTTTGTCATACAGTTGAGTAGTTAATTGCCGTTAATGGCAATGGTTCAATAATAATATCTAGACTACGAGAGCGGACTGGAAGACTCCTGTTTTTTTTTTATATTTTCTTCTGGTGTACCGTTTATTTTAGTTCGTGGGAGTATCTGAGATTCGACATATGGAATGAAATCAATTTTATTAATTGAGTAGATGAAACTCGTTCAAGTATATCGAAGCGTTGGATTAAAGGCCACCCGCTAGTAGATATTCTTTCTTTCTCTAGTAGAAGGCTTTTGAATAATTCTGCCTTTATCAGAATAATAATAAATTCGGTCAGCAAATAGAGGAGCACAATTGATGTGCCCATTGGAATTCACAAGACTGTTGGAAACCTAATTTGCCTAAAATCTTACTAATGATATTGTCATGCAGGAACCCAGCATTGCTTTAAATATCAACTTTCAGAGTAAAACTTGTGTGTAGAATCGTGGAAGTTTAACAAAAAATTTTTGAATGGCTTGATCACTAGATTAAGAATATATCCTTTTCATTTTTAGTTAAGAAGAAGCAACTGTGCTAGAATTCGTTACAAAAGCCTTTGTTTTTAATTATATCAGTGCGTGATTGGAGGATTGTAAAGTGTTGAGAGTCGTATGTTTTTGAATGTTGTTATATGTGAAAGGTTCTGGAATTGATCAAGACTCATCTTAGAAGGTCTTTAGAGTTTTTTAGAATCCACATTTGATTTACACCACTTCTAGTATATGTAGTTTCACAATACTTTCTAAAGTATGTCCTAAACAGCTGTCAAATTTTTCGTGAGAAGTAAAGACCAGGGGCGATGGTGGAAACTATTTACTAGATCCAGCAATATTATTTTTGGTTTGGAAGGGGAAATTTACTGAAGTTTTTGGAATCCGAGGTTAGGTCGGGTAGTTCGATATTCCGTGCCGTTCCCATTGACTAATTGTTTTTTGTCTAGGACAAAATGTCGCTCTGTCATTGGGGACAAACGCGTTATCCGTGACTGTTACTCTAAAACTCTTTTAAACGGCGTGTTAGCTAAAATAAGATGGCAAACATGGCGGACGTTTAGTTCTTTTGGTTTGAAATGTAATCTTTTCGTCATATCTGTGCTGTCTATATTTGGTTTGCGACAAAGAATTAATTTATTTAGGATTTGCTTGCTGATGTCTACAGACATGAAATGTGGGGTTGTTTGAAGCCCATTAGAAGGCCTCGGTTTATGCTCTACGTCGTTCTCTTTAAAAATTTAGAACAAACCGACATATTTTGATAGACAGTCAGTACACTAAAGCCAAATAATGTACATCTATGACTTAATTGCTAACGGCAGGACTCGGCCTTTTCCGCCAAACATCTCCAATTCAGAAAGTGGTGTCCATGTTTGGTTTTAATGCAAGCGATTTTTACCGATACCAAGCTCTACATGAGACACCAGCTTCTTACGTCAGTAAAAGACATGGAACAAAGAGCCCAGAAATACTGTATATGAAAATTGCAACGTGGCATATACACGGACATGCCTCACAGAATTTTCCACAATAAATAATCTCCCTTTGTAAGATTTTGCGGCAGATACCTATTGAACCAAAACTTCATTCCAAAAGGCCTCATTTTAAAAGAGAAATATTGCACATACTAATATCATCCAATCAGATTCCAGCGCACGTGCGAGCGTCGCGGGATAATGGATTGTTTGACATCACCCAATTATCAAAGGTCACAGATACTATTTGACAATATTACATTTCAAAACTTGTGATGTCAAAGTTTGGAAAAGATCTCATAGAGTAGAATACAATTTAGACATCAGAAATACAATTCACCGCGAGCACTTTCACGCGCACGCATAATTTGATGAAAACATAATTTTTGACACCTTTCTTTAGCAACTCCATGTCATAACCTACAGTTAAAAATTTTGAATCAGATTTCAGTCTTTAATCGAAAAAGTTTTATGGCCATTCAGTATTTCGAAAATGACGAAAAAGTATGCACGGTGCACCACGCGCAACGTGTGAGTACGATAGAGTATTACCTTTTGATACCAAGTTCATAAAGCGACGTTTCATGAATATGAAACCAGGTATTAAGTTTGATATTGTTTTGGATCATTTTTAAGTAAGTTACGGCAATTTCAGAAATCGTCCAATCAGATTATCAGCACACGCGCATGCGCGTGCTGAAAATAGAAATTTTGAACTAAACCCGTCTCTTAAGGGACATCAAGATGTTACTCACAATATCCGAATTTCAAAACTATTCAACAAGAAACAAAACGTATATGTCATCGCGCGTTTTGCAATTCTTTAATATTACATCACTGGTGTAGAACACTTTATGGTCTACTTATGCTGTGAAGATCATTTCCAATTACTTCTTTAATTTATAACAAAGTTTACCAGGCGATTTTGTATTATCCAATCAAAATGCAGCACACGGTGCACGCACGTGCAAATTCAAAATTTGATAATACCCATCAATTTTCAGGGTCTAACACGTTCTACTACCTTGTCGATTATCAATAATTTTCATTGAAAAATAAAACAAGTTAGAACTAATTCGCGGAAGTTAGGAAGCCAAAAATGCAATAGACCACGTGCATGCACATTTAATGCTTTCGGAAATATTCTTGACTATTACGTTTCGAACATTTTCAAATGATACTACATTATCCTAAAAAGGTTTCAAAATCGAATCCATGTACAGGATTCTGAAGAACACTTCTGGACAAAAAAGTACGCAGAGAATAGAATAATCTAGGACGCTTGTTTTGTCCGCAACAAGATAGAAGGTGCCTTCTCGTTCACTCGAATTGAATTGATGATATTGAGTCGTAAAAATTCTGATCGCGTTCTTCAAGTCTAGGCCGTGTAAGTAGAACAGAATAATTTCATCATCTTTTTAACTATGAACCGATATATAAATTCTCTAACTCTCTTGACTAAATCAGAACAAAAAATATATCCAAAAATGAAGAATTAGAGTTACAAAGACGAAAGTAGACCTGTTAATATTAAAAAATAAAATAAATGCGCTGGAAGTAAATAAATGCTTTGGGTACATGCGCTAACGTTTTCTCAGATATAGGTCTTCATCACTGAAATTCTATTTAGCTTTTTCACACCATATGTTAATCTTCGTGAGAAAAGCCTCGGATAACCTATTTAAACCCGAAGCTCGGATATCTTCGGGACCGGAAGGGTGAATTTTTCAATAAAAACGGAGCTTTTAATGCATACAAACTCGTCTCATATAAGTTGAGATTCAAGCTCACCTACACAAAACATCATAAAAAAATCTATCGAGAGCTACATCTTATAGTAACTGCGTGCCGGGTAAAACTTGATACAAGGGAGAAGTAGCAGAGTAACTCGAGAATACGTGACCCGTGATTTTTAAAGAAAGACTTTATATATTCTAACATTGAGTTGAAACTCATATAATTGATACTGTAAATATTTCAAGCACAAAAATATTAAAATAAAAAAAAAGTTTAAAAATTTTTAAAATTTTAAAACGAAGTAGGTAGACCTCTATTTTCGGACAGGAAGTATTGTCAGCACAAAAAAGCATATACCGACCGAGTCCTACAGACCCATGGTCTATCATCCCTGAAAATCTTCATTTCCTTAACTCAAAAATAATTTACGTTAAACACTCTGGCGACAACAGAAATTTACCGGAAGCTAGTATCTCGGACGGAAGTAGATATTTGTTTTAACCCAACAAGGAGGTCTTTATTGTACCTCTCTATGATTTTCTTACATTGCAGAAAAAATCACTGAAAAATCGGTCAAAACCGTTTTGAGTAAGTTGACGATTTTTAGTGAGAGAAAATAGTATGACCTAATAAAGTAATACATACAAAAGGAAAACAAGACATCAGACTATAAGGATCTTCCGTTTGTAGAACGGAAGGACCTTATACATAACTAGAGCCTTTTTGGTCACTTGAACAACATAAAGTGAGGGGGGGGGGTTATTTTCGACACTGACAATATTCCGTCCTCACTCACCTCACTCAAAAAAAAAATTCCAACAAAAAATGTAGAAAATTTTCCATCATCCTCTTTTATATAAAGTTTACAGGCGATTGAAAGGTAGCATAACAGAGTTGATACAAATGTTACTTTCTCATTATTTTTTTAAAGTTGTAAGCTGTAATTTAATAAGGTTGAAATCTGGAAAACCAAATCAGAGATAAGCAATTCAAACGAAAACAAGTATATGTGGTATTATTTTTAATGAATTTCCACTGTTTCCCAAATAGTTAACTTTACAAACAATTTCCTGTATGGAATCGGTCGTTAACTAATAATAATAATTAAGCTATAATAATAACTAGACATAAGCTTTTGTCAAAACACAGATTGAACAATTTGATGAAATATTCATTTGGTTGTTTGAAGATATAAAAAAAGTGTTTGAGAAATCGGTTTTGAGGGCGCAAACGATTTTCTTATAAATAGAGTCGAAAACCCCATTCGAAAATTCAAGATATGATCAGTATTACAATCCGGAGTGGATACCGTAATAGACTTGAAACTTGGTGCACAATGCTTAAAAATTACATTCTAACACTATGGTTTGTTATCTTTAAACACATAAAATTTGTTATAACCCCCTTTTTAATTCTATTTGGAGCCTACAGTCACTGAAAGAGATGAAAAACTGTGAACTATGGACCAATATTTCTAAATGTACTAAAAACTGGCTAAGTTGAAATTCTGAAACAGGATCGAAGAATAGCCAACTCAAATGAAAGAAGTAGGGGAAATTAAGTTTTTACACTTTACCCCAAAACATCCTAATCCTTCATGGGTCGCTTCAAAAACATCATTATCCAGATTTTGACACCTAAAAACTAATTGTGAAATTATATTGTTATTTGGGAAAAAACGATTAGAGAAATCTTTTGAAGCGCCGCGTAAGGCCCTTTTAGATAGGAAACCCTATTCAAAACTTCAAATTGAACGTACAACCGAAGTAATAAGCATATGGACTTTGAAACTGTGCACATGCCTAACATGACATTCTAAAAACTATGTTATCATAAAAAAAAAAATTAAAAAAAAATTATCACCGCCCCTTTTTGAAAATTTTGGGTCCTAATAGTCCCTGAAGACGTATGAAAAAAGTGAAACGGCCAATATTTTTAAAATATACTAAAATTGGCTTAGTTAAAATCAGAAAAAGACTCGGAAGCAATTCCAATGAAAAAGTTATGTGGAAAATTTAGTTTCACACTTTCCCAAAAATTTCTTAGATCCCTTATGGAGAATTCGGCTTCGCTCTCCCCTTAAAAAAAGTAGTTAAGTAATCATTGATCAGTTGGTCCAACATAAACAAATTTGTGATTCGATTGGTATGGAAAAGTTTTGAGAGAAGAAATTGTTTGAGGCCGCAACGTTTTTTAACATAAAAAACTCGATTTCGAATTCAAATTGAGTTTATAAACCGGAGGATACCGATATAGACTTGAAACTTGAATTGCACCATGCTTTAAATGACATTCTTAAACCGTATCTTTTTAAAATGGTATACGCCCCCCCCTTTTGTATTTTGGGATCAGTCACCTAATACACTGAGAGATGTTGAAAAAAATTGAACTACGGACCATATTTGTTTTAAAATGTACTAAAATTTGGCAATGAATCTGAAAAGCAATCGGGAGAAAGAATAGCGACATGCACGTGAAAGAATTCCATCTTGATGATTCATTAATAATTGTGTGTGTACCGACCCCCCTTTTTATTTTCTATACAGGAATAGTACCACTTTAACACAACACCCTCCTTTGTAAATACTTTGCTAACTATTGTAATCACCAGTGATTTTATTAATTTTAGAATTACCCATTGTTTTAATAAATGTGGGGTTAGTAATTGTTTTCATATTCTATTAACCCCCCCTTCCCCCTTTCTTTCCGCGTTACCTAACATCGCATAAAAATTTTATCTATCCTTTTTAGTCTTGGTATGCAAGTGTTCGTAATTATTTTGTAGTTTCACATGATCAGTTCCCAGGTGTTTATTTTATTTTGTATATATCACTACCCCAATTTAGTCAGATTGTATCAACTGTGATGCAACAGATATATGTAATGTTTCCATAGTCACCGGAATGGCGTTTACCGCGGCGACAAATGCATAAGACCTAATAAAACGGGGGACTTACAGGTCCTTTATTTTACGCTTGAAAGTATGAATGTTTTAACAATTAGAGAAATCTGAACGAAAGAGGACTTATGGCATATGTGAACTAATTTAGGATCAATGACGTTACGAGTTTGAATATTATTCCTTCGGCGATCTTGTCTCGAGAGGAGGATATTTTAATCCTGGTAGTATCGGAATTTTCATAATTTTATATGCTCTAAGCACAGGTAGGTAAGACTTTTATGGTATAACACAGATTGATTATTAAAACGCATATTTTGATTATTACCTTTTACTTTATTTCGCTTGTTATCTGCTTTTGAACGTCGATTCGTTCAAGTTCGATTATGTGACGTCGTTCTCTGACAACGTCACGGTTGGTGGTTTGTATGGAGTTTTGGATTTTCTGGTTAGCAATATTTTCACTTCTAAGACACAAAAATCCTTTTGGAACGACAAAGTCTTTTATCATGTGCATGAGTTCATCAGTTTTCGAAGGTCTTTACGATAGCGTCATAGGAACGAGATGACCCGTCGAGTTGACTCTACCTAAGTATTGCAGTTGTTTATGAATCCTCAACGCTTACGGTTCATATGTTTTTTCCTATGAACCGGTTATGACCGGAACAGTACAGTTGGTGTGTGATATATTTACG
>CAJDSM010022964.1:20526-32406 GCA_903981925.1 Ostrea lurida
AAAAGAGATATAATAGTTTAGTCAAAAATTTTTTTGACCACTTCATAAAGAGTCGCACTGGTCCTCACTGTCTCACAATAGTTTTGGAGAATTGCTTATATAGCAAGTACCAGAAATAATCATCGTTGTGCACGATACTTTTAGTATTATTCATTCCTTGTTAACGAGCCACATTTCAGATACAATATTTCTTAAACTCTCGAGCCATATCACCATCTTTGTACCATCTGGTTTCTACGGTGATGACAAAAACCCAAGATCTGCAACTCTTCCTGAACACTGTTTAAAGAGTATCTATTTCGAAGACGTTATCATTCTATATAATGTGAAATATTCGTTATCAACACAGTGGACGTTGGAGCATCATCTCCATACAAGGTGAAAAAAATAAATAAATCATGTAAATTACTAAGAGAATAAGAAAGATAAGAAATAAAATCAAGCAACTAATCAGGTAGACTACATCACATGTAAGGCAAAAAGATAACAGAATCAGCTATGATTCAATCTTCTGTAACGCCTCCTATAACTTGGAATTTGTATAGTTGTTAACCAAAAAACAAAGAATATAGAGCTGGCGAAAACATATAAAATCAGGGACCCCCTCTAGACAAGAGATACACCAAAGGTGGAATCAAGGTCCTAGGCAGCGAGTAAAAAGACCAATACCCACCCTGTAGACGCGAGATCACAAACCACGCCGTGAAGCGCCTAGCTGTTCTTAGATTCAGTGGTACAATCCAGTAAAACTTAGATATTCCCCGTAGTCATATCCAGATTAGGTTAAACACGAGCTATAATAACTACTGGCTATAAAAAACACAATCTTACAACATTTTCTGACTCATGATAATGGTCATAATTGGTTATTACCGCTGAACATTTGAATACGTATACGAACCCTATATGACAATTATCGAAATGCTTAGAGCACTTTAGAAGCGTGACTGTTGAGACAGAACGGCCTGCAACAACAATTGTGCTCTATGCTCATAGTATAGCACAAGGTGGCATCACGATTCATCGCGAAAAACTGACGATTAATATAGTGAAGACATCGCCGACACGCAAGAACTATACGACCACTTGAAGCGTATCGATAAGCCTTGAGGCACACATAAGGCCACAGCGCATAAAATGCAGGTTATGGACTAGGCACATTTTAACTTAATAACTGAAAGCCCTCAGGGAGCGTAATATGTCTGTGGAGGCGGTAGATGGATGCAGCTGATAATCAGCTTAATCAGCCGTGTGTTCAATAGTCGTACACGTATGAGTCTATTAGATACGTTGGCCCCAGTAATGTCAATTATGTTCAATGAAAAATATCCTATACCTTGACGAAGAACAGACATGGAAGACTCTGTGGTGTCCTTCCTATCAGTGTGGGGTTAATAGTCCTGGGAGATATATACTGTGAAGTCGTACATCATGAAAATTTAAATTCATTTGTCACTTAAGTTCTGAATCAGATATAAGACATATGTCGACTCTAATACATCACATGATCAGAACGTTGTTGTGTCAAGGCACTGCTAGAGATTATCTTTCTTTTCATATGTAAACTCTATTAGAACTATGAATTCTGTCTTTTTAATCAAGAACAAGTGAAAAAGTACATCGGTCAGACTCTAAATATTAGATGAGCCACACATTTAAACTGGGCCACATTGGGTAATTTCACCCAACAATTGACTTGTTTGAGTGAACTCAGACCTTGATGGTACCCAAACTAAATCCTCGCTACAAAGTCACTTTATCTCGGTTCTTCCAATTTTCGAGCGAACTTCCATCATTGCTTTATCATCATTCAACTTTACAGAGTACTTTGCTAGTCGTCAGAATCGGAAGTGGTGCGTTTCTTTATCCTCGAAATCAAATTCTTTCGGCCTCGTATCAGTCGGCCTGATCTCTCATCCTGCTGAGATGATAGCATATCAATTTCACTCCATGTTACCACTTTTGTTAAATACGAAGCCAACTGACATGTCTATCAATGCTTTTTCGTACATGGCCTCCAAAGCACTATGGTCTTAATTTATCACGCCGGGCATGCGTCGTGTACAGTCGCTCTGAGAACGCATCAGATGATTTTGATGTTGATGCGTTCTGATCTCACTGTGACATCTCTGGTCTTCTGTGTATTTGTCGGCATCTGTATAAATCTTTTGCAGCATAGGATTAGTGTCTATTATAAAGTAGTTTTTTTAAGACTCACACTTGGTATTATACGATTTACACCCTCCTTCTAGCAACACATGTTATTAATCCGTTTCTACAATGACTTCTAAAAAGTGTACTGTATTAACCCTTAAACAGCTGTCAATATTAATATCGTGATATTAGTAATGAACAGGGCTCTGGCTGGAACATTTACTAATCCATCATATATATGTTTTTGTCTTCGTATAGGGAATTTAATGTATATGTCTCCTTGGAATCACCATGTAATAATGGTTACGGCGGTGCTGTTCATATTCGTGAAAAAATACTGACCGCGTACCATTTTGACTAAGTATTATGTTTTGTCATCAGGATAAATGAATCTAGTCTGCTTCTGTCATTTCGGTCGGAAACGCGTTAACGAGTGGACCCGTCGTGCTAACTTCCTTTAAACGGTCGTGTGCAAACTACTGAGAGAGATATGGCATAACATGGCGGACGCTTCATGTCTCGTTTTGGTTATCTTTGAACTTACATTAAATGATTCAATTCATAAATTCTGTTGATATGTAAACTTAATTCTTGTAGTTTGAATGCTGACATTGCACGTATACTCAAATTATTATTATGCCGACGACCTTGAGGATTGCTTCTGATGTAGTGTCTATCAGATCATGCGCGTTAGGTGTCTGTTGTATAGCCCATTAGTATAGGACTCGGTTTCTATGGCCTACAGACGTATCTTTAAAATTTCTGAGCAACGGCCCGACTATATACATTGGACTGATAAAATAGACAGTTATTCCATGTAACAAAACACAATGCTTTTAAATATAGGGCTAAGCTAATCTTAAATATGTCAAACTGTGGGCCTGTTTACCGAGCATAATGATTTTGCCACTCCTATAGAGTACTAGAAGATCAATCATCACGTTTCTTACAATCCAGTTTTTTGAAGAGGCAAGTGGTGTCCACATCTATTGTCGCGTATGGTTTCTAATAATACCTGCAAGCGATTGTTTAACGCATACCATAAATTGATGCCGTATTAACATTATGAGCTAGCAGACAGGTCAAAGGCCTTGAATCTGGCTGTTTTCTATACTCTTATCATGATAAATAACGAGATGACACATGATTGAACAACAATACATAAAATGCCCACTATGGAAGTTATGATTCAGATATTAATTGTAAAATTATTGCTTACGAGATGTCATATTAACAAGAGCAGTGCCGCCATCGAAACATATATTTCATTTAAAAATCTACACACAAAAATATATTACAAAAATCATACCCTTAGCAATAAGATATTTTTTGCGGAATGCTATACTATCTTATGTATACTTCACGAGAATATTGTCATCTAATTTATGACCGAAAAGCCTCAATTAGAAACATATAAGAGAAATATGACCCATATCTAGACTATCAATGAAACCAAAAAAAATTCACAGGTCGAGCTTAAAGTCATGAGACCAGTAGCCATGATCGCGGCAGGATAGTAATGTATTGAGAACTAATAATCTACGCAATATCATTACTGAGAAGGGTTACTTCACATATCATTACCAATATCATTAGTAAAAAAATCCAAACAAGACAGATTAGAGTGTGGCATTTTTATGTTTAACATGACGTTTTCAAATTCAACACAGAGTGAGAAACCGAATACAAATATAAAGCAAGTAATAACTATAATATCAACAATATTAGCATAAAATCCAGAATTATCGTATTATCACCAGTTGCGCCAAGTTATCAGCCGCCGACATTCACTCAGAGAACATATGCAAATTCCATGAATAAAGATTGTATTATTGTGACTTTTGAAGCACCAATGACTTTAAGGCATCTCACATTTCTGTCCGATAATACGAAACACTACAATGTAATAATGCGAGAATGATCTAATGAGAAATCGACAATTTGCAGTCTTTTATAGTCCTGAATAAAAAGCTTTGGACAGATTTCAAGTAATTCTAACGAAGTACATGGAGCACGAAATGAGTATTAGCCCAAAGCAAGCGTTCAACCGTATCTCTCTATCACGGCGCGAGCGATGAACTAACCATAGCAGCGGTTAATTATCTTTTACTGATTACCAATTCACAAACATAGTTCACCGCTGATCAATCCCAAGAGGATTACGACTACACAAGTCAATATAAAAAACTTCATGAGCCTAACTTTCTGTCATTTGCAGATCATGGTTTTGCATTAGTGGAGAAATATTCGTGTAAACCGGGAACTTACTCAAAAAATCCTGTCTATCACAATCTAAAACAGCCAATATATAACTTACACGCCCACAGACCGCGCTTATTTAACGCGCGTGTGCCCTCGATAAAGAATCTTTTGTACTTAAAACATAATCCTCTCTAAAAATAGGTCGAGACACACCCAAGATAGCTACCCTAGGCACTAATAAGTGAGAGTTGCCGTGTAAGACAAGTGCAACAAAACTAATTTATTCGAGACATATGAAACTGTGAAAAAACCAGTTATTCGAGCTGATCATGTCGCTTTTATGGCCAAGCTTACTAATACAAATAGCATCTCAACTGTAGCTTAGTTTAAGCGATTTCATCTCATAGTTCTCTCAAACACCAAATTAGCTACTAAACTAATGATTTTATCGAGTTAATCATTATGTATTTTTTCATCTATATATAATTAAGTCGTACATCAATGAGCGACTTTAATTAAGTTTGTTAATCACTAATCTCTGCAAATACATAATTCAAAATGTCAAATGTCACAGTTCTCCAGACAGCACTGTTAGCAAATTACATTTAACCATATATTATCTGGCACTAAATAATCTTAAATATCCTATACAATCACGCGTTCCAATCAGGACATAGATATCTGCTAAAGCTTTCTATCCTTGACTACGTGAATAAAGATCCAATATACAATATGTTCATCCATAGGAAGAACTTCGATAGCATGAACGATATAAAAAACACATTAAGACTAAACTCCACGCAAGGATCTCTCAAAGAAGTCCACAAGAAAATGCGCCGTATAGAACTAAAGCTGCGCGACACGTCACAGATTATAACTTAGGCACATGTATGATCACGAAAAATGTTGTAACTTATTCGTTCTGACCGAATGTCCGAGGCTACTAGAATCAGACACATCTTCTTTTCAGTATCCAATAGCTACCATTTTGATCCTAAATAATGAATATATCATATCGAGATAATCCATGCGGGATCAGCAAGGATTCTGGCCAGAATCACTTCCGACAGAAAAAGTACCGGAGCAAAATCATAAATACTAGCACGCCTTGTACTCGAGTCGCGAAATCAAATTACAGGTTCATCCATATTCCTCGACAAGTTTGTATATTAGAAACAAGCTGAGCTCGTTAATATAAAATAGATGTCGTCAGATTTTCTTTCAATGTAATCTATAGCCGAAGATATTAACAATATTCCACAACATGTTAATAATTCATGAACATATTTAAATCAACTTTAAGCTGCCTCCTTATAGCAAAGCGAGATTATCAAAAAAAGAGAACAATATATCACCACAAACATTAACTAAATATATCGAGAAAAATGAACGACTCTTAACACTATACCATGAGAAACACGTAAATTAGAGCAACATTTATAAATTACCACAATAAATTAAGATATCGCTGAAGAAAGTATAATAGCTTCAAAGGACTATACAATAATCTCTAAGAGCCCACAGCGTGTATTCTCCATAATACTTATGAGACAGCTCAACATACTTTTTATAATTTATCTATGTAATTTACATACAACAATAATAAAAATACTCATAAGAGAACAACGCTAGGAAAATCACAAAAACTGTTATAAACTCGGTGGAAACGAATACGATCGTTCATTATCGCGGGATCTTACCGCGAGATTGCACCTTTCTTTCAAAGAAACGGAGTATTATTATAACTCCCTCGTGCTCACCTCTATTAATACTGCACATCTTCATCTCACTAATGACTCCAAAATAAATCTAAAAAACATTCTAATGAAGACGAAGCGAGTCTTATCGCATAAAACTGCGTGTCGCCACGTTTGTGACATTTACTTCTTATTGATTATCTATTCTACACAGTAAGAAAACACGTAAAGCAGCACATACCTTGGCAGAATTAACGGTGAACCCTATTTCACCGCCGCGATTTATTTACTAAACAGACTCTTAACATGGGCAAAATTATGCCTACATAATATGAGGCGGTGTAGTCTGATTTGTAGACATCAATACAAAAACGTAAATTCTCCGATACTATATATATCTTAAAGAGAGAGAAGTATTCAATGAAGGAAAATATATAACTACAATGACAAAAGTTAATAAAAAAGAAACAAGTTTTTGCAAGAACGACAAAAGTAGAACACCTCCCATGTTTAGTTTACGTAAGCCATAAAATTGAGAGGCAGACGAACATGACTCCCCAAGCAAAAAGTCAATATCCACACCATCTGACGTACGATCGACATACGACCAGGTTACTATCATAATACATTAGACCATTCCAACTGAATGGACAAAACATCTCTTTCGATATTTTCCAGTAGTTATAAAGCATATAAACCTATAATTGGTGTCACTGTTCAAAGCACAGCTCCCTCACGAGTCCATAAACGAAATTCCTCTAGCACCGCGAAGGCGTAGTACAATTAACTGCGAAGAACCGGATAGTATCAAACATTTCCTGTAAATTTTAATAGAGAAGGGATTATTCATAATTGGCATAACCAGCATCAAAGGCTATGTAGCGGAGAGCGCATCTTAGATGAGAGAAATTAATCTTTAATTTGCTGAGCTATAAAATCATGAAACAATACAGGATATGGTATAATTAGTGACCTATATTGTGGCGATCCCAGGAGAATGATAATTTTAACCTTGGAAGTAATGATGAACAGCTCATTACGCTAAGATTCTATACTCACTTATAGTTAAAGTAGATGCGTAGAGCAGGCGAATATAAAAATATAATGAGTATCAATAATTAATTTAATAAAATGAAAAACAATGACCTTAAGAACGAAATTTCTTCTTAGCGCCAGGTAAAATAATGGAACTCATCTTATATTCCCAACTTAGTCATATCCCACCACTAAATAAAGCACTATCTTATGCCTCAGCTTCAGACATTAAGATACAGACAATGACCTCCAACACAAAAACACCCAGTAGTGAACCACCAATATTGATACACCATGCTACCAGAATATATCTTCTACACGTAAACGATTCTAAACAAATGAACTTAATTCTTGTCTGCGAGTGGAGTCAATCTACTACAACGGATTGAGTAACAAAAAATAGGGAGACAGCGGGAAGGGGGCCACCTCTCTACCTTCGACAACTGCACAATAATTAATCACCAGTATAATTTGAATCAAAAAAAACACACGAAAACCATAAAAATGTTAGAGAGAAAACATATTCATATCTCCATATACCACCTCGAGTTTTTTATAAATTTCACAAAGTCACCGAAATGTTTAGAGCAATAAAAAAGAGACTTGAAAAAAAACTTCGACAAACCAACCACTTGTATAGAATAACCAATAACTTGTAATCCAATTACTTACAAAATCTTGAACTCGGATAGTTGTACATAAATGTTTCTTTCAACATAATCAACATTAGTAATCTGGAATTAATATGGTATTACTTGAAAACATACACTGAAAGCAAACTAAAACGTAAGAAATATGAACGCACATATCCCAAAACACGCAAAAAAGATATCTTACTCACTATAAACTAAGAGAGAAGCAAAACATATCAAAAAAACTCTTACCTCCTTTCGAATTCCTTTTCACTACTCGCTTTTTCTATCTATCCCACAGGCAACGAACACTCTGGGAAAAATAATCTCTGTAAAAATCCCAAAACACACTCTCCGAAATCCCACCAAGGAACCACCCCTCCAATGCTGATTGGCAAACATGATCGGCAAAAAGTAGCAACAACCTAACTTAACAAGAAAAGACAAGTTGATAACATGCAAAAGAATCTAAAAAAAATATAATTCCTTCTCACATGGAATCCCAGAAAATCTACAGTACACAAAAAAAAGCCAATGACATAATTCGGTGAACGACAATAACATCACGTCCACTCATTTTCTCGTCCCACCAATAATAGCATCAAATTTACGATTAATGTGAAGACATTCTTTCCATAATTTGGTCCTTGTTATATGGACGAAAACAACCATTTCTAGACCAACAAACATCTGAAACTCCAATACCAAACTTCGAAAAACTGGTTTCCGTACAAAAAAAAAGTCGGTTTGTAAGAAAGTTAACTCTCGTTTGACATGGCAAAAGCAAGAATCAACAATTAAGCACAAACAAATTAGGCAAAGCCCATGGAGACATCCACAAAAAAAAAATATCCGATACAAAGGATACACACAAACAAATACGATCTACGCTACAAGACAAATACAAAGACAAAGCACGATCAATACCCGACGGATTCCTTTTATACTAACTAAGAACATTAAGTAATTCATCGCGGATCACCTTATACTTAAAACATCAGCCCATACAACACAAGCCCCGAGCAAATCATAAAAGAATTCCAAAATCCAAATAATCAAAATCAAAAAAACGACGTAGAAAAAATCCCCACAATATATACAAAGCCATTAACACATAATATATCAAAATTATTCCATGCTTCTAACCGAAATAAATCATAATCACGAGCTGACAGACCAAGAATCAAATTACACCTACAATTCCGAACAATGATCTACACCTCGAATAGCATTTTGAACGTTCCACAGCAAAATCTTACACTGCTAACCAAATCCAATAAATCCCTCCAAAAAAAAAAGCCCTAAGCACCGGTCTAGCAAAATCCGTTCCGACATCACTAAGTCGCCCAAACTGGATACAACACCACTAATCAGCAACCAGACAGTATCTCAAACCCACTTTCTCTCCGCCGAGCATGTAGTGCTAAGTTATCCCCCAAATACATAAAACTTCCACCTGCCACTCACCAGAGTCACCCTACCATATTAACCCCCATCAAAAGCCATCACCCAATTATCCATATACCCATGTCATAAGCTTAAAACACCACAAACCACACATCACACAACTCAAGTCGTAGTATGAAAAAAAGCAAATATTGAAGTATCCTGATGTAATTAACCCGAAATCAATACACAAACCCTGAAAATCACCGAATACCAAAATATCACAGCCCAGAGTAACATGAACACCGATGAACAGACAAACGAAGAACTCAAAGATGAGTCCAAATAGCACTATCATTAGCATTAACAAATAAGACACAGTCTAACAAGTAAAAATGAACAAATCTATAATCACTGTCAAACAGATGTCCCTAAACCCCCACAGCAGACTGAAGAACTTCAAGCCCACAACATAAACCAAAAGAATAAGTTTAACAACAGCCTCACCAATTCTGATCGTGCCCACGATGATGACAAGATACTCCCTATTGTCACGTTTCCTACACTCATCCAACTTCCACTTTGGTCCAAAGAATCTGTACCGTAACTCCTTTCTCCATAATCATATAATCAAAAGCAAACCCTAACATCATCAAAGCCGGCAAATCCATCTCTTCCTTACCCAAATAAAAATCGATTCAATTATACATATATTACGCACTCCGCTCCACTTTCTACTGTCAACATAAATATCCTTAAATATTATATCGCAAGTCTACTTGTACATTTTCACTACAATATCTAAATACTAATTTTTTTTTTAGTTTTTTAAATTAAATTATAATCGTGAATTGAAGCTTAAATTTTTCCGTTTGTACCTAGGTTATATCTACTATAATCTCTCATCTTGGTGCATTGTTTCACTTTTTTCCCCGCGTCTCGTGAGATAATGGATAAGCGTAAACTTCGAGCAACTTTATCCAAGTTCTTGCATGCACTTATAAACTCGTGTCAACCCCCACCGCAAAGAGAAATTACAAAGTGATATGTGGATCTATCAAATATTTTAACAAATTCGAATGCTACTAACAGATAAAGATCCACGACTGAAACGAGGTATCGGTTAAATGCAGAGATATCCTGTGTAAGTCATAAAAATATGATAACCATCTATTAACAAGTCTGCGAGACATTTAGTTTTACCTACTTACCTTATTATTTTAGCAACCGTATTTTCGGGCGGGACGAAGAAGCTTCACTTTTTTTCGTTAAACTATGTCATTACTAATTGTTGGGACTTCCAAAAGTTACTGCAAGTTCAATCTCTGAATGCTCAACCATACACGTAAACTGGGTATCCTGTAACTTGTTCTATCATCAACTATTCTGCTATTAAAATTCATCTTAGAGTGCACTAAAAAACTGTTCTATTGTAATTCCTATCTAGAGTCCTCGCATGGACAGATGCATAAGAAAACCGTTTTAAAAAAAATACACGCTGCAGTCAAGTCATGATGTTGTAGCCATCGATGGAGACATTATTTCAATTTCTTTAACACCGGCGATGTTGATAGATTGAGCTCTGTGATCCATGATTCTATGAATTTACGTAATTCATTGCTTGTTATATTTTTAGAATCCCTATATTAGGAGCCGTCAGTGGACCAATCACAATGCATGTGATATTTAAATTCCTGCGAGCGCTGACGAAAACTCTGCGTGAATGGGTCTATGCTATCGCAGTAGTCAATTTAAAAAATAAAACAAGTATAAAACAAGCCTCAAGAAACCACTCAGACGTGCGTCATCTTGAAATTTATTTGAAAAAAAAATAAGCAGAACCAATTATCTGGAAAAAGGGTTCTATATCTTTCGCTAGTTTAAAGTTGTTATAACAGGTATAAAACATCAATTTAACACAAATACTTGTATCAGTGAATGTACAACATATATCTCAATCATAGTTATATTTAATCAAAATCTAATTCGAATACCAACATTGCACTTGATACAACTTTACCTCAGTACTGACTTCTGTTGAGAATCTGAAGTACCCCTATTGTCAGTTGCAGGAATGATGAGCGTGGTTGGTCGTTTCCTGGCGAAACATGAAATCAGACCCGTAACGAGGGATAGGATTTCCTAGTATCGGAGAGGATTGGAAAAGGTTCTGACAACTTTTATAACAATTCTCTGTCCTATCATTTCGACCCTCCAAAATAACTCTAAGATTTTTGAGATCTATATTTCAAAATAATCTTTGTTAATTGTGGTGTCTTGATTGTAAGTCTCGTTCAACCAGACACTCCGCTGGTTGTTTCTGCCCTGTCAGATCCTATAAGAATTTTGGTAATAAATTAACATACGCCAGCAACGGCCTTTAATCATATCCCTTTAAGGTTAAAACACTAATTAAAGTATCATCCTTTCCTTCTTCCAACATAATATAATAAATTATATCTAAGACACTGATCCAGTACGATATATCTCCATCACCCACTAAACAACTGTCATTTTTTCAATCTAATACTATAACTCTTCGAAACTTACGTTCGTTTTATTTTTGGATTGGTCCTGATCATCCAAGAGTCAAACTGCAACCTATACCAATGATTTTTCGCGCTAGGTCAAGCCTCGTTTAGCGTCCTACAAAAACGTTCAAAGTTGCTGGTATCCTTACCAAGACTCTCTGAAAAATTAAACGGAGGGATGGAGAGATAGCCGGAGCGTACTATAGATAATCATTGATCATTTCAAACTTACAGTTTATCGAA
>CAJDSM010022965.1:0-30862 GCA_903981925.1 Ostrea lurida
TTGTGGGAGCTGGAGCAGACACTCTATTTAAGCTAGCCCGCTGTGTTAGTTAGTTGACTATAATACGACAAGGAGAGACTTCAAATTTATGATTTAAGTATCTAACCTTTCCTCTGTCCACTTTAACAAATCTTCACCCGATTTTGGACGCGTTTCACTCTCACTCCAATCTTTGAAAAATGATCGGTGGAAGGACTCGGCATACGTGTCATTGTGTCTTCCTGGTGTCGTCATCAAGTGTACATACTGCTCCAAAACTTTGCCGCGTAGTTCTCGTGGATCCATGGTAGCATCCGGATCAACTGCCAGCATCGTCTGCAGCATGTTTAGCGCCATTGACAGATTCAAAGTATTATCCCCTGGTTTCATTCCTGTCAGTAATAATAATGACAAACTTTATACTTTATTTATTTTAGAACGATTAACAAAAATCAGTGGTGAGATGATGTAAATGTTTCAGGAAAATTTACGATGAATTCGCAAAAACATATTCTTCGTAAAAAAAAGAATGGGGAAAAAAATTAATCATGTCTTTCAGCAACATAGTTGAATCGCAAAATTTGATGCATAAATAAATACTTTTACTTCATTTTGCATTCATGAATCTATACAATTAATTTATTTCTTGGCAATGCATGGGAATAAAAAAAAGAAACTCAACCTACAGAAGCACGATATATGATTTGATACTGCACGTATATGTTCCTAATTAATGAATGCTGAACATCTATTTTTAATATGAAAAAATAATTCGTTTAATTCACCTTGGTGATAGTGGACAGATCGGTCGTTGCTCGTCCAGTATTTAAGTTTATCATGGAGAATTATATCACCTATCACTGGCTTGCTTTTTTTATTCCATCCAGATCGCCCACTGCCACCTGAAATTGAAGCAAATAAATATTAGTATATCTAAGTTTTATTACAACTATTTTACTAACAAACTATGCTTCTTAGTGTTGGTGATTGCAACTAGTGTGTCGATTAAGAAATACTAGACTAGTATGTCGACATGCTGAATCACGTAAATAGTGCGCTATGAAAATATTTAAAGATGTACTTTACGGTTCCAACTCGTGAATATTATCACTAATCTGGGAGACTAATTGCGGAGTGAAGCTAGCAAATGGTTGTGACTGAGACTGGAGGGCGGTGAAAGGCTGCAAATTTAGGTCTGTGCTCGGCACTGAGGGCCTTTGAGCAGTAAGGGATCTTTATCGTGCCATACCTGTTGTGATACGGGGTCTCGGTTTTTCCGGTCTCATCCGAATGACCGCCCCTCTTACAACAAACAAGGGGTTGCTGAGGACCTATTCTACCCCGGACCTCCACGGGTCTTACGTGACAAGCGTTAGCCGGGTCGTGATTTTTTTTTAACGTCAGCGGGTTATGATTTTTTTTTCTACAATACTAGCTGCCTTCATCACCCGATAAACCAACAAAGAAAGATATATTATTGTTTATATTTATATTTTCATGTATTTGCTACACATATAAACTAGATTTAAGTACTAAATTATCATATTGTTAGCCATTTCGTTACTTTTTAAAAACGGAACAGCCAATTTAACCTTTGACCTTGGAATCGCTCCTCCTTTGGATATGATACCGGATTGAACTAATTTGAAACAAACATGAAGTTATTGGATGATAAACGCAATGTCAATTTCAAAAGAAATATAAAGAGATGTAAATATTACCGCGAAGCTCACGTCGCGTTGCAGCGTTACGGACTCGCTCCAATGAAACATGTCACATTTAAAGTGACCTAACCGCAACAGCAGGTGAGGTACGATAAAGATCTCTACCTGCTCAAACGCCATAATCGCCGGGCGTAGGCCTAAATTTTGCATCCTTTCACCGGCAATGGTGACGTCTCCATATAAGTGAAAATTCTAAAGCGGGACTTAAAAACAATAAACAATCAATCAATCATTAGCTGATGAAACGGTGGGTATTACCCAGAGTCCTCTGTCAAAAGGTCTCCGACACTACGGACGTTTCGTGTTTTCCTAGCCGGTTAAAATTTGAATTAAGAACACCCCGTATAATTATGTAAATTTATCCTGCTTTGGAAAAATATCTAAATGCGTATGTCGTATTTCAAGTATCACTTTTTAATGCTCTGCTACCGATTATATAGAGCACCAAATTATATAACGCCACGATATTATACCAATTTTTCGCAAAGTCATCCCCGAATATAGAGGAACTTATCGAAAGCATCACATTTCTATGGCGAGTTTATTTTACGTGTGTAATCATACAATTTGTTACCCGTTAATTATCTAATTTAAAATATAATTATTATTTCAAAAATCTGCGATTCAGTTTGGCACTGTGATGTCGAAGGTGGTTTAGCATCATTATGTCATAGTTACCATATACTTTGTCATTGGTTATCATTTAGTTCGGTATTGTGATGTCGAAGTTCAGTTTGGTTTAACAGTGTGATGAATTGTTTAAATGATCACCAGTTTTCATTAGTGCAAAATAATTTACATGTACAATACTATGTTTATACACTATAATAATTTTAAATACCTTTTCATATGCATATATAATATATGTCAGTGAAGAAAGCAACAACAAAATATTCCATATATAAACTTTAACATGAATGTTTCTTTCGCTTCATGATCCCATGCCATCTGTCACAGATATCAAAATTTGACTGTTTTCGAATTTTTGCCGGTTCAAACCATGAAATATACTTGAAGATGGAAAAATACTTTCAAGTCGAGCTATGTTACTTTTACTAACGTTCAGTTCTGTCTAGAAACTGACGCTATCAATATAATGCCGAGGATTCTGTTTTCCGAACCAAAGTACTTGGCGTTATGAAATAGCAGTTTATGAAGAGAAAAAACCCGTCTCAGATTATATCCAATACATACTAAGTATATTTGATAATTTCCTTCGCCAGTAATTGTGAGAAGTGGTGTCCGTATCAGAGTATTTCATCACTGTATGTAATACTCTTACATATTCCCGGCAACACATATTGCAAATACAGCAAAACACGTTTGTATCGAAACTCCGGTGCCAGCGAATAGCAGTTCAATATCAGATGGAGCAAGATGGATCATTTTTATATTAGACTAATCTGAGGAATTCACGTGGTTTATGGGAAGATGAACACGCTTTTTTACGCGCTCCGGAGTTTTCACTTTTCAAGATTTGGACTAGGAAAACGCCGGGGGACACAACGTGCATTCTGAACCTTGATACACTGTAGATAAGATAGTAGACAAGAAAAATGTTGCATTAAAAATATTACTTCTTAATGTATGTGTTGTAAAAATGTCAAATCTTTAAGAAGTTTATGTTCGATAATTTATAGAAGTATAAATAATTGAATTTTTCCTCCAGCATTACCATATGTATGTTCATTGTTAATGATATCAATTTCTTGATTATGTGAAAATATTTTATGACCATCTACACTTTCCACAGTAACATTCTGTATGATAATGTAAATCATCTTCCTTGTCATATTACCTTGTCATGAACTATTTTAAAAATATCATACATACAGGTATTGTGTAATATTACGTGCATGTTCTCTGTACATGTACCATTTATTTGGTCAATTAGAAATAAATTAAACTTGAACTGGTTGGTAGGACAGCAAGCTGTGAGTCACAAAAGACAGCAGTCTGTTCTCACCTGTGGCCGATATGGTAAGAATGCTGGAGGGATGTCGTTTTTCTGGAGCCCTGTATCCGGTAAGCCATCCTCCATACCCGGATTTAATGTCCGCTGCGTTGTAGTACCAGTGTACCGGCATCGCTAGAGCATCCGCTATAAACATGCCCCACACGGCTTCCTGTTTCGCCCTTTGCAGTTTTGCGGACATTTTGCTAAAAGAATGAATTTGCATGCATGATACGAAAGTGAAATTTTCCGAAATCCGTTGTACTACTCTTACATATTCTTTTTTTTTTTTTGGTGGGGGGGGGGGGGGGTGCTTTCAAGCTGTGAATGGTTCACTTAGCGTTCATCCCGCTTTCACCTACTTGTTCAGTGCCAATTTGTTCAGATCAGTTTCGCATTTCTTCTTCTTCACCCCATCCCCCCCCCCCATAAATTCTACATTTGTTCATAGTTCGCTCCGCGTTCACATTTTGTTCGTGTTCTACGTTCACATTTCGTTTATATTTATATTTCCCTCATGTTCTGTGTTCACATTTTGTTTGGACTTTGCGCATGCTCTCTGAATATTTCCGCATTCGCAGGCCGTTCACAGAACCATTCGGAAAACTCCACGCGTGGCTCATACTCGCACCTGAGTATATAGCCTGGTCCCCTGGCTCCTGACTAAAGGCGTAGAGGCCAGGTGGATTACAGCGTTCATAGTCAATCTTGATTGGTTAATACTGCATGCATGTATGGGATAGTTTTTTTTAAAAGGTTTATCCATAGTAAATATGCCTGAAACCGCGTATTTTTAGATTAATTATGTAATAAACAGTCCAAAAGACTTATACTTCCTTGCATATCCCTAACAATTGTCCTACTGATACAGACCGTTCGCATAATAACATCGTTAATAACATAGCGGAAATAACGACATTTTGAAATACGCATGCGCGAAGGAATTTCAGGGCGAATTTAAAGCCCTGAATCGATTGTAGTCCACCTGGCCCTTGTTGAGCGTAGCTTGGAGAATGGGACAGGGAACAGGCTTAATGAGTATACGGAGCAATAGCGAAAGTAACCGAGGATTGCCGATTGGTTTCACAAGGGTTTCGTTCAAGGAATCTATAATATGTTGACTACCTTCTGATAATTCGAGTAGCGCGGTACATTCAAAGTTCTCACAACCAAAACCCTTTACTTAAAAAAATTATGGCCACGGCTGACAGATCATCTAACATCAATGAATACAATAACAATGACATACAAATAGGCAGATGAAAATGACTGAAAGAAAACTATCTCTAAATTACAATGTTCAAAATTTATTCCCTACAATAAATGCAAACCTACTGTTGTCAACAGTTAAGCTAGTTCCCTACAATATATGCGTACCTACTGTGGCTACTGTTGTCGATTCTGGGATGGACTGGTTCTTGGTGGGGACTGTCTACTATCTGTACTTTGCTGAAGAAAGCAAGAGCAAGATAGGAGGAAACGGCTGCAGGTAGTACTCTGATTGTTGGACCTCTGTACATCTGAATAATACCCACTATAAATAACAGTGACCATGTTAATTCTATACTTGTTTTCACTACTTTGTTGTTTTGTTTTTTTTATTGTTCATAGTCTTTATCACTATGGTATATCGTTATAAATATGTACATAATGTTTCTAATTGTAAACATTTACACTGTATTTCATAGACCAGTGATTTAGTGCACAAATTACCTGATGATCTTTTAAAGAATGGAAACTCCTAACATTTGGAAGCTGTTTTGCTCCTGCTAAAGGAATTCTGAAAAAGTAATTATCAAAGACAATCAAACTTCGGAACTCTGAGTGAGATTAACAAGCGGTAAGAATTCAGAGATACATCCACACAACGTTTACAGTACATTTTTCACCTTGACATTTGATCTTTTTGCATATCTTTAACTCTAACCAATGACAAGATGCGAGAGTTTAAGAGAATCTTTCAAGGGATATACATGTAATTAATTTGATTCAAATTGGAAAATAAATTCGCATACACGAGGGTTGTTCAATATGTAATGTGTATTGTGCGATATCTCAAAACCATTCGACTCTTAAAGTGAAATGAACATTACATCCCTTCCTAGTTTTCTCCGCGGTTTAAAATACGTAATTTCAATTTCTGAATCCATTTCTAAAATGCGTCACGGTACGCTGATTTAGGTAGACTTCTGAGGCGCTGACTGATGGCTGCAGCGAAGTTGTGGACTTGTTGGGACTTGTAAAGACGACCAGATAAGAACTTTTTAAGTTTTGGAAAAAGGAAAAAGTTGCATGGAGCTAGTTCTGGAGAGTATGGTTGATGTGGCAATATGGTAACTTAATTGCTTCAAAACCTAAGATGTATGTGATGGAGCATTATCATGAAGAGGACTGTCTAAATCCTGATACAAGTATTTCTTGAGCTTTTTAGTAGAACATCTCGGTAATACCGACCTGTAACACGTTTGCCCTTCTGCACCGGAATATGTAAGACTATACCATCACATGAAAAAAAATGCAATAAAGAACCTTTTTGTACTTATGGTTCTTTGGGCAACTAAAGGCCTTCTACCGCGTTTAGTTAGCCATATTTTCTTTCCAGTTTTTCTTCCTGGTTCGAAGTTTTGTCACCAGTAACAATGTTTGCAAATTGTCTTTGATTGAATTTGGAAAACATTTTGAGCAATTTCTTAGCGGTTTGTACACGTATCTGTTTTCAGTCATCTATCCATCTGGCAGAAATCTTTCGTACTTTCAAAATACGCTTTAATATGAAATGCATCCGCGATAGCGACACGTCAACAGCTTTGGCAATATCACGAATCGTGTATCTGCCATCACTTTCAATTATTTTCCTGACTTTAGTTACAGTCACATGTCGGTCAGATTATGCTGCATCTTTGACGGACTCTTTTATTTCTCCACCTACGGACTGTCTCACAAGATACTTATCAGACCCATAAACTTCCCTAAATCAGTAAAATTCTGCATTAATTACAGAATGACCGCGTTTAATGCAAACTATTATGTTAGGTCTAATTTCTTCAATATTCTCAACCCGTTTCCCAACCATTTTTACAACAGTGACCAACGACTGGCTCTATTGAAATGTTAAAAGTATGTGATGCTTGAGGCCCATTTTTATACCGTTGAATTGTATATAGAGCTATTCATTAGTATCATCATCCTCGAAATCGTGCAAAGCGTTATCCTGCTGTGGTATAACACACATTGCATAATATTAAGGCAATAACTAAACATTTTGCAGATTCAAAATCTTTAGGATCAATAATTTCTTTGATGGTGTCAGCACGGTCAGCACAAATGCAATGTATTTTGTCATATCACAAACAGGACATAAGAAATGAATCTTATATTTTTTCGGGTGATGCAGGTATCACCGAATTTTAGACGGTAAAATTCATCAATGCGCGAAGCGCATTGATGAAAAGTTTTACCGTCTAAAACCTCGGTGATAACCTGCATATCACCCGAAAAAATATAAGATTTATTTCTTATCATTTAATTTTATATTACAACAACACAATAATGTCCATTAGACTTTACTTTTTGTTCAGGTACGTGATCGAAAAATCACCTCAATTCTTAAAAGGTGTTTTAACCAATGAGAATCGGCGCTAGGGTGATCACGTGAAATAAAATTAAATGATAATGAAATATATACGTTTTTCATTTTAAATAAAAGGTTTACAGACAAATTGAGCTTCTATGTTTTACTAACTTAAAATATCAATATCCCATAAAATTAACCAATTTTTATTTTTTAAAAAAGCTAGATTGTTTAAGATGACAGTTCATGAAAGACAGCCCTAGATTTAATAGTATAAAGAATAAAGTAAACTACAAAGTATGTGTAAGAGACTGCACATCATCTACATGAACGACCATGTTTAGATGTTGGTAAAACTTACGGCAAGAAAATATATGAACAAGTAGGTTACAAAACAATTTGTTGTGACCTTTAAGTAAACGATTATTGTTAATTCACTACACAAATATGATATGTAATTTTCACCAAAGCAATACGTTATATAAATATAGATGTGTTTACAGTACATCGTAAACAGCACCTGCGTAATATGCTTTCGGAAAACCCACTTTCTGACACAGTTTATATACCCGATAGTCATTCACACTTTCATAATGTATTGACATTGGAATTTTATTAAACTATCAGTAAATTAATACTGAACAAAACAACCTTACCATCTAACTGATTTATGATGCAAATTAACACCTAATTTCTGAAACGTACTAAATGCCTGGACATTAACAATACCTACAGCGTTACACAAACAAACAGATGGTGTTTTTATCACAACAATTAAGTGATAGCGACCAATATTTCCCCAAGGACCCCTTATAAATTATTCTGCCTCACTAATATTACATGTACTTTTCCACGAAAATAATTCACATATAAAAGATAATACGACCGTGAAAAGCTTTGTATGGTGTTTTCTTAACCCCCGATTTGTAGGACTTTTCTTCAGGTAGTATCATCCACCATAAGGCTGTAGCATGCTATCTTTGCATCGTATGATGTTTTTCACACACTAATTTGACTGCGAATTACTCTGTATACCTGATCAAGACTATGGGCTCACGGTGGGTGTGACCGGTCAACAGGGGATGCTTACCCTTCCTAGGCACCTGACCCCACCTCTGAGTGTGTCCAGGGGTCCGTGTTTGCCCAACTTTTGTTTTTGTATTCTATTCGGGACTTATGAGATTGATCACTGTTCGTTATCTTTGTCTTTACATGAATAAAAAGGTCCTAGGCTAGTTTTAAAACTGTAGCAGGAGGTAGATACCCAAGAGATAAAAGATAAACCAAGAGATACAGTTTGACCGAAATCGACACCTTGTAAATATTTTAAACATCAAAGAAAATCTAGTATTGTCGAGAATTAATATCCTTGCACTATACACATCTTTAAGTTGTTCACAAAGGCCTTAGCGGTGACTTAAAATGAAAACCATGTGCATGTACTCACTTTATAATATTTCCTCAAAACTGAATATATCAAGTAGAGCGTTTTTTAACTTTCCCTAGTATTGAATAAAATCAAAATCCTTGCCATATGCACACCTTCTTCAATACCTATGTAAATAATGTAAATAAAAAACAAAAAAAAACAAACAAACAAACATAACCCAATATCCTCACTTAAAACAGTGGAAGAAGTTAAGCAAATCATGTATCCTTTAAACCTGCAATTTTCTCAAAAATTGAAGAAAATCACATTCCTTTCCACATGCACATTTTGCAATACCCATACAAACACTCCGTGAAACAAGAAGGTTCTCACGCAAAAAATGGAGGGAGGAATTAATTGAATAAATTATGTACCCTCCATATAACATTAATTTTCAAATAAAGGGGAAAACTCCTGCAAGAGGGATCGACATGGATCAAAGCTGCAACATGATTTAGAGTGATCCAAAAGGAATCTACAGAGAAAGGTTCAGTTTGATATGTGACAGAGAATAGAAAATAGATACAAACAAGAGGCCCAAGGGCCACATCGCTCACCTGAGCACAGCTGCTTCACTAAGAAGAGCAGTAGTTTGGATTTAGAATGTACCACTGTGGACTAAATCTAACCTAATGTTGGCTGGAGGGCATTATCTGAACCAACTTAAATCTACTCCATATCAGGAAATTTTTCAGGTAAACATACCACTCTTCTGGTTCAAACGAAAGAATTTTTAAAGAGTTTCTCTAAATTATATCTGCATGTAAAAACTTTGATCCCTATTTGGGGCGCTCATCATACCCCGAGGGTCATGATTTGAACAAACTTGAATCTCCACTATATCAGGAAGATTTAAATATTTCAGCTTTCCTGGCCCAGTGGTTCTTGAGAAAAGACTTTTAAAGATTTTCTCTATATATCTGCATGTAAACTTTGATCCCCTATTGTGGCCATAGTAACCCCGGGGGTCATGATTTGAACAAACTTGAATCTCCTCTATATATCAGGAAGCTTCCATATAAATCTTTCAGCTTTCCTGGCACCAGTGGTTCTTGAGAAAGATTTAAAAGATTTTCCCTATATAATCATATGTCAAACTTTGATTCCCCTATTGAGGCCCCATCGTATCCCGGGGGTCATGATTTGAACAAACTTGAATCTCCTCTATATCAGGAAGATTCCATATAAATTTTCAGCTTTCCTGGCACAGTGGTTCTTGAGAAGAAGATTTTTAAAGATTTTCCCTATATAATCATGTCAAACTTTGATCCCCTATTGTGCCCCATCGTAATCCCCGGGGGTTCATGATTGAACAAACTTGAATCTCCTCTATATCAGGAAGATTCCATATAAATTTCAGCTTTCTGGCACAGTGTTTCTTGAGAAGAAGACTTTTAAAGATTTTCTCTATATATCTGCATGTAAAACTTTGATCCCCTTCTTGTGGCCCCATCGTAACCCCCGGGGGTTCAATCGATTTGAACAAATTGAATGTCCTCTATATCAGGAAGCTTCCATATAATTTTCAGTTTCCCTGGCACAGTGGTTCTTGAGAAGATTTTTAAAAGATTTTACCTATAAATCATATGTCAAACTTTGATCCCCTATATTGTGGCCCCTCCTTATCCCCGGGGTCATGATTTGAACAAACCAAACTGAATCTCCTCTATATCAGGAAAGTTCCATATAAATTTCAGCCTTTCCTGGCACAGTGGTTCTTGAGAAGAAGATTTTTAAAGATTTTCCCTATATAATCATGTCAAACTTGATCCCCTATTGTGGCCCCATCGTATCCCCGGGGGTCATGATTTGAACAAAATTGAATCTCCTCTATATCAGGAAGATTCCATATAAATTTTAGCTTTCCTGGCTCAGTGGTTCTTGAGAAGAAAATTTTTAAAGATTTTTCCTCTATAATCATATGTCAAACTTTGGATCCCCTATTGTGGCCCATCGTACCCTGGGGTCATGATTTGAAAAAAACTTGAATATCCACTATATCAGGAAGCTTCCATATAAATTTCAGCTTTCTGGCCGCATTGGTTCTTGAGAAGAAGATTTTAAATTGACACCCAACCTAATTTTGCATTTCGTGATTATCTCCAATTTGATGAGGGCCTGGTCCTTCATTTGAACAAAATTGAAGCCCTCACCCAAGGAGATGTGTACCAAGTTTATGGTTGAATTTGGCCCAGCGGTTCTTGAGAAGAATTTGAAAAATGTGAAAAGTTATGACGACAACGACGAAGACCAGACAAATTTTGATCAGATAAAGCTCACTTGAGCCTTCGCTCAGGTGAGCTAAAAACCTCCACGGGACTGATGTGCAGACATCGCTGTATATATAATGTAAATTACAGTGTATATCTAATACATTGCCGTTAAGACGGGCGTATAAATTGGAGCTACAGTAACTATAAACTATCATCAATCTCTACTGAACAAATATGATCCCCCGGATCACAAATGTTGAAATTACCCAAAACTTGAAAGTAAATCCCATGAGTGAAATGGTTTTGAGAGTTTAAATTATGGAACAAATTAAAAACAATGATTCCTATACAAAATTATACAAGGCTATTACACTGAATGTTGACATTTTAAATGTAAAAAATTAGATGAGGATCACCTACAACTTCGAATTAACTTGAATCATGCACCATATATCTGGAAGCTGTCATATAATTTCAGCTTTTCTGGCCCAGTGGTTCTTCAAAAAAAGAAGAAGATTTTTGAAGAATTTTCCATTATGGTGACCCCATCATACCCCCGGGGGTCATGGCTTGAACAAACTTGAATCTCCACTGTCATCAGGAAGCTTTCATATAAATTTCATCTTTTCTGGAAGAAGATTTTTAAATGATACCACCCCTATTTTGTATTTTCGTTATTATCTCCCATTTTGATAGGGGCTGGTCCTTCATTTCCCCTTCACCAAAAGATAATTTGTATCATGTTTGGCTGAATTTGGCAGCCGGTTCTGGGAAGAAAAGTCGAAAATGTGAAAAAGTTAAACAGGCAGGCCAGACTGACAGACAAAGGTGGTCAGAAAGCTCACTTGGTTCAGGTGAGCTAAAAAGTAGATCTATGTGTCAGTGCTTCACAAATGCCCCCGCCTACAGGTTAAGGTCCAATGAAGGATATCCTTAAGGTAAAAATTAATTGAAAAGTAATAATTTTTCAAAATCCAAGGGCCAACTTTATTTCTATACATGTATAACAAATCAAGTTCAATATCTTGAAAATTTAAAGCATTAAGTTTAGGTACATCAGGAATACTGAAATAGGCTATCTATGATCCCCAACTACAGAGCATGAAAATCACTGATGCAGGCATGGCATTGTCAGGCAATCTCCCAACAACATCACTGCTGCAGGCATGATCCCCAACTTACAAATGTATTTTGAACTCTTTACTTTGTGTTATTTAACATGTAAAGTAATATGAATGGCTGATTACATGCCCCTTATTCTTGATAGTGGTATTAAATGGCAATAATAAAAGGTTAAAATGATGAAATAAGCACATGTAACTAAACAACGAATAATACCCGGCCTGGCCTCATTGTTATATAAAGATTATCTATGATATTGAGATTGGAAGAAGGACATCTTTTTTAATGGTTTTTATTTTATTTTATTTTATTTTTATTTAAATTTTCTATTTTATAATAATTTTAAACAATTGCAAAGTCATCTTCTCCAACAACTACCCCTCCCCCCCCCCCCCCCCCCGGTAAAAATGCCTTTTTTAAATATACCTATCCAGATGGTTGAACCAGTTACCTTGAAAATCGACTAATCACAATGGGAACTTGATAACCTTCAGTGCAGCGGTAACTATATCTGAATCTTCAACCCACAAAGACAGTTAAAGAAAGTCACTTCACTGATCTTTTAACTTTAACCCCTGACCTTTGAAAATGACAGAGTTTGATGACTGTCTGTGGGGTACAAGTACATGATTGTACAATCATGTTTTATCTCTTGACCATAAGGTAACTTACATCATACTCATCCATATAAAATCATGTTTTACTGTATCCCTCCATCATGCGCTGCTAGAGGATGATAAAAGTATAAATCTATAGCTATACTTACAACTTTCTTCAATTAACTAGATTGTTGTTTCTTACTGATAAAAGGTCATATAAGGGCATGCTGTGTGTAAATGTTTCATGAAAAGGTCCTACATGTACGTCTAGCATCTAGAATCTCCAGAACTGGGCATTGTTCTCCTTATAACAAAATGTATCAACAGCAGATTTTAGCCATATATATACGCATGGTAATATAATTACCTTAAAACCATTCTGAACTAAGCTTTCATCTGTACCTATAAGGTTATATATACCATTTCTAAAATTAGTGGAACTTTTTTGCATTGGAAAAAGCATAAAGCCTTTGGTTTATTGATATACAAAATTATTTAGTATTTCTATGAGACACTGGCCCTTTTGATATTTATTATTGCCTTTCTATGAATACAATTTTAAAATAGATAATATTGCCATTCATATAGGTGATGACACATCTTTGAAAAGGTGATATTCCCTATATTTCATTAGATGCTTATTGATCAAAATAAAAATAACTACTGCAACAAGTTTAATAACCCCAAAGATATCTTTTTGTACAATTCAAATTTTAGTATCATGGATATTATATAAAGAAAATATTATCAATGACATTATTACATGTATATATGAGAAATTGATATGAGCAAGGAGTTCAAAATATCAGAGACATCTCTGAAAATATTAATATAAAATGAATTATAATTTTGTCAACAACTATTCATTGATACCAGTGAATTATAAACAATAACTTGTAAAAATTATAAATAGCAAATACTGTTATCAAGATTGATAGTAATCAGCTCTAGGGCAAGAACGATAACTCGCGTAAATGTGTCAAATATTAAACCGGCTGTTCCAGGTATCATTGCATTTATTACTTTTTATTTGAAAATGAGATACTAATAGACATTTTCTTTAAATGTACATTAAGCTATAATTAATACAAAATTAATGATTTTTTTTTATATTCATTGAAATTACATTATATATATGCTAACCCCCCCGCCCACCATGCACCCATTGTACAAAGCTTTAAAAATACAATATAAGTTACAACCTTATTTTCATCAAATTTTTAGTGTTTAAAATATATTTGAGGCATGCCTAATCATAACATCATAATAAGTTTTGAGTATATAGCCCACAGTTTTATAGTCATCATTATCAATGACAATTAATAGGCCAGTTTACTGGGTTTTAGTAGACGTGAACTAGGTAATAGCTATATACCAATAATCATCTTTGTACTGTTGAACTCTCTTCCCTTTTCTCATTCCACTTACGTATATGTTTTATATCGTGAATAACACCTACAGCGATGAAATTTTATAGAAACGGGTCGTATATAACATGAATCTTTAAGTTCCTGCATTGCGAAAATTGACGGCAATGGACTTTGAACAAGAACAGACATGGGGAGATTGCCTACCTCTATAATTTCATACATACCTGCTGAGGTTTCTACCCATTAATAACCCCAGTCCCATGGTTATGAAACTGGTTGTGTAAGTCACGTTGTAGCCAATGTTATTGTTTACAATAGTGGGAACTCTTTTGCGTTGCGTTTAGATGTAGTTAAGTCTCGCTTAAAATAGTCGTTCTGTGATGACGGCTCTGTCCCCAACCCCCCACTCACCTCACCCCCCCCCCGCCTCCAATTTTGACTAATCAGCCCTAATTTTCCATCACCGCCAAATAATGCACCCCCACATTTATCGAAAGGGTTTCAAAATACAAGACAGCGCTAAGGAGGGGAGTGAGTGGTCAAAATTCTAAACTACGTGGACCAAGCAAAAAAATGACTGAGCAGTCCCTGACTGTCCCTGAGCAGTCCCCCCCCCCCCGGGGGGGGGGGGGTCTTTCTATACCTTGGTATAGCACATACGTCCCGCGGAATGGGCCACTTTTTGACAAGTTAAGTCAAATTATCATCAATTTTGGTAATATCAATGGGTAGACAATTTGACATGCTATTACATCAATGAGTGGTAAATTGATCCTCTAATAAATATGACATATTCCCATGATACAGCCGGGTGTTAGAATAACAATACGCACTACTTGCAAGGGCACCAACTATACATGTACATAAACAGGTCACAATTTTGGTATGACTATATGATTGGATCAGCTAGAATTTCAAAGGAAACATATGAATGGGTATGGTTTTTTAAAATATTTGAATATATAGATATGGGCAGGGGTATTTTGAAAAGGTCTGTACCTAAAAGTGTAGGTTGACACCCCCCCCTCCCCCCCCCCCCCCGCCGCAGGATAAGGTACAAAACTGTCAATTATATTGACGCAAATGCACAGGAAAATTCAAAGTTATATTGAAAATAATATAAATGCACCTTAAAATAAATAATAAACAGGCAATGTTATATGCCTTTCAAGTTAAATCTGTACATAGTAATTTTTGTATCACAAGAAAGCTGTACTTTCAATATATATGATTTAACATTTGCTCTTTTACTGATTTCCAAAAATAATTTTCCAAAGAAGCACAAAATTAACTTCTTTGTTTTCATTGTTGAGAATCAACATTAGTTTTTCAGCAGGTGTTATAAATTGGAGAAAAGTTTGAATTGATTTTTGATATACTCTCTAAAAGTTGTAACCTTTCACGGTTATATTTTGGACAAAAAAGTAAAACATGAAATTCATCTAAATTTCATCGAGAGCATATTGAGAAGTCCTGTGTCCCTTCCCTTTTCAATATTTAGCTAATTATATAAAGGGCCGAGATGTGAAGTCTGAAGTATGTGATTGGGTCAGAATTTTCAACGGAAATATATGAACGGGTATATGGTTTCAAAAATATTGAATATATGAATGGGGGTGTTTTGAAAATCCCAGCGGGACATCTGTAACCAAACTATAGGTATAGAAACTCCCTGCATGGGAGTATATCTCCCATTCTAATGATTCGCCGATCGAGACATAAAGATGAAGATCGAAATGAGATTCCGCACCACTAAAATTAATCCCATGCAACGCATCTTTCTGTCAAAATTTAACTGACCCCTCAGACCATATCTAGGACCATATATGTAGAACAGCATTTCTACATACAAAAAATACATGGGTGGGGTGAGAGAGAGAGAGAGAGAGAGAGAGAGAAGAGAGGAGAGAGAGAGAGAAAGAAGAGAGAGAGAAGGAGAGAGAGAGAGAGAGAGAGAGAGGAGAGGAGAAGAGAGAGAGAGAGGAGAGAGAGAGAGAGAGAGAGACGAGAGAGAGAGAGAGAGAGAGAGAGAGAGAGAGAGAGAATGAGAGAGAGAGAGAGGGAGGGAGGACAGACAGACAGACAGACAGGACGGACGGACGGAGGACGGACGAGACGGACGGACAGACGACAGACAGACAGACCAGGACCAGACGACAGACAGAAGACAGACAGGACGACAGGACGATAGAGTAGATAGATAGAAAATGTTAATGATGAGTTCTAAAGACATATCTTTATTGCTCCAAGCTAAATGGTGTGATTCTAAATAAACGGTTGGTTATTTTCCTAATGATTTTTTTCTTTCCTCCATGCAAGAGTCGAAGCTCTTCAATACAACACACGATTGTACCCCTTTGCCCGCACTTACTTTGTGCATGCAGCTCTACCAGAAAAGGTTCTCATATAATACATTTTTAATAAAGACTGCATGCAATATATTCTGGAGGTTAAAAAAGGTGTAGACCTTATCACCATTCAGTCAGTGTAACAGGCACTGCATGGCACTGAGAAAACAACCATACATGTAGTTGACTCGTAATCACCATGACTGTTCAAATTGAAATATATATCTATATGGATTCCCAAAACGTATATATATTATTATGCTGTGACGAATTTATGGGACAATTACAGATCGAGTGGTATAAAAACACTGATTACTCAACAATTATGATGCCAACATTTGAAGGCTGTTCCACCTATACATGATTATGAGAAAGTCATGCCAATGTGGTTAACCAATGTGTAATCCAGGCTTTTCCTTTTGGGAATCGAAACTGCTGTGAATTTGAAGACGATGTAAATTTCAATTTTATCTTTTATCCTAAGATTCCGTGTTCAAAACAAGAGGCCTACATTTTAAACAATTGAAATTGTCTACCAGGAGTGTTAGAATTGGTCAAATGTATAATGAATTTTAATTCGAAAGAATGTTTCCTCAAACAGTGATTTTTAAATTGGTTTCTGTAGTTAAAAGCAGTTGTGCACATCTCAAAGTGGTGCGTGTACCATTTTTTGGCGGTGGTTACAGAACAAGGGTCATTGCTCGATTTTAACCACAGCATGAGGAACCAGTCCATAGCAAACTAACCACAGATGACGTCAGTAGTCAATAAAAAGTGCCTCGTCCAAGGACACAACACGTGACTACAGTACTTTTAAGTAGTTCGTCAGTCGTCGGTGTTTGATTGTTGCACGCTAAAATATCAGTTTCCCTCTGGGAGCTTTACTTACCCACTTGGGCAGTATCTAGAGACCCCTAACATCCGCCACCTACAGGGATGTCTGTTCAAAAGTAGAAAGAGGTTGGCTACCAAGTAGTTGAAGACAATTATAAAGTTTTAACGCCATTTTAAACAGTTAATCCATGGGATGTAATTCGTTTTATCAGAATAGATATGGAGGAAAGGATAGTATTTTTGCTGATATTTAGATTTTACAAACTGCAAGATTTCGAAGAGGATTGGTCAAAAATGTATATTGATTTGCAGCTCCAGTGGCAAAATTTTAAATGTTAAGACATCCTAAGTATAAAACAGTTCCCATCGGGTACTTTTCTTCATTCATAGTTATAATCCGGCATGGGCATCTACATGTATGCACCCCTTAATATACGGTCATGCACCGTCACAACATCATAACAATGAGATTAATAAACCGATTGGTTGGAAACTATATTAAAACGAGATTATAATGTTCCTATTATACTTTTCATTCATTCAGGCAAAGCGTCAATTTCTTTTTAGCTCACCTGAGCGAGAGGCTCAAGTGAGCTTTTTGATCAAAATTGTCCGTTTCTGTCGTCGTCGTTGTTGTTGTCGTAACTTTTCACATTTTCAACTTCTTTATCAAGAACCGCTGGGCCAAATTCAACCAAGCTGGTACATTATCATCCTTTGGGTGAAGGGACTTCAATTTGTCCAAATGAAGGACCAGGCCCTCATCAAAGGGGAAATAATCACTGAAAAATGCCAAAATAGGGTGGTGTCATTTAAAAATCTTCTTCTCAAGAACCATGGGCCAGAAAAGCTGAATTTATATGGAAGCTTCCTGAATAGTGGAGATTCACGTTTGTTTCAAATCAATGACCCCCGGGGGTACGATGGGGCCCCAATAGGGGATCAAAGTTTGACATATGATTATAGAGGAAACATTCTTAAAAATCTTCTTCTAAGAACCACTGGCCAGGAGATACCAAAGTTCCGTACATCTATCCTTCTCTGTGTTTCGTAAACTACGAAGTGATCAATGAATTAGATAGGTTACATGAGGAATATGTTCTGGTTCCAGCCGACAAAGCTTGTAAACAATATGTTTTTTGTCTGTAAGGCTCATTACTACAACTGCATTTTAAACGATACTTGGTATTTAACTCCACATTTGGTAAATTCGTAGCTTATACTCCTATCTGCTCTTTTCAAAATACGAAATTCTTCAAAATCATGGCTCAGTTTTAAACACTTTTAATATCCCAGTCAATGGGACGAAGAATATGAACTACTTCGTACCTATACTGGATTCCAAAACTTCATAAATCCCCTTACAAACAAAGATATATTGCTGGATCTAGTAAATGTTCCACCAAGCCCCTGTCTTTACTCCTCGCGAAAATAATCTTCTCGTCAAGCAATTCAGAAGTATTGTGAACACATATGCCAGAGTGGTGTAAATCAAATGTGGATTCATAGAAAACCCCAGAACGTTCAAGCATATCAACATCAAAACATATGACTTTTTCAACACTTACACACCATTCCCGCACTGATATAATTAAAGACAAGGCTTGATGTAACATATTAGACAGTTGCTTTTTAACAAAATGTGAAAAAGGAAATATTCTTATCTAGTGATCAGCCATTCAAAAAATTATTTTGTTAAACATCCACTCCGATTCTACACACAGTACATTTTGTACTCTGAAGTTGAATAAAGCAATGCTGGAGTCGCTAATTGACAATATCTTTGTAGTTTTTGGCAATCAGGTCTTCCAACAGTCTGTTGGAATTCCAATGGCCCTAATTGTGCTACTTTATAGCTGACCTATTTTATATTCTTATGAGGCAGAATTCATTCAAAAGCTTCACATGAAAGAAGAAATTTTAGCGGTGGCCTTAATTCAACATGTCGATATATTGACGATGTTTATCCATCAATAATAATGATTTTCATCATATGTCGATCAATCTATCCCAACGAACTAGAAATAAAGTACACCACAGAGTCTTTCCATGTCTCTTCGTACATAGATATTTTATTGAACATTGACATTAACGGCAAACTCACTACTCAACTTTATGACAAACGGGACGATTTCAGCTTCTCCATCGTCAACTTCCATATTATGTAGCAATATTCCATCATCACCTGCATATGGTGTGTATGTCTCTCAACTTATTCGATACGCAAAGCTTGTTCTGCGTACGATCAGTTTTTGAATCGGGGCAAGCTACTTACGCAAGTTGTTGTTGCAGGGGTTTCAACAGTCATGTTTAAAGGCCAGCATTTCGTAAATTCTATGGTCGTTATATATAACAATCTAGTTTACCAATATGACCATTCATTGAGTCAAATGCTGTCTCTGATGTGTTTCTAAGCCATGTTTAACCGTTTTTCCTACACACTGATTTGACTAAGCTGTTCCGTTTACCTGATCAAACTATGGCTCACGCGGGTGGACCGGTCAACAGGGGATGCTTTCTCCTCCTAAGGCACCTGATCCCACCTCTGGTGCGTCCGGGGTCGTGATTGCCAACTCTTGTTTTTGTATTCTATTTAGGACTTACAAGATTGATCACTTTCGTTATCTTTGCCTTTACATATATATAATATACTGTTAATTTATCATATTGTTATACTGTAAAGGTCGAAATATTCGCGTGGGTTTTATTTTCGCTATTCGCGATCATAATCAACTATCGCGAGAAATAAAACCACGCGAAGTGCTGTTCAAGTATTTTAGTACTTTATTTAAGCTCAGAATATTTACTATCCGCGAAATTAAACCATTCGCGAAATGCTAAAAGATACAATCGCGAAGCTTTAGCCTGCGAAATTAAAACCCTTTACAGTATTTGTATGAATACGTGTGTATATCTTCTCAATACCTTTGTACAATTGGTAAAGAGGATAAAGTAATTGAATTGAATTACACTGATTTTGACTGCAAATTACTCCGTTTACCTGATCAAGACTATGAGCTCACAGCGGGTGTGACCGGTCGACAGGGGATGCTTACTCCTCCTAGACACCTGATCCTGATCCCACCTCATGTGTATCCAGGGGTCCGTGTTTGCCCAACTCTTGTTTTGTATTCTGCTTGGTACTTACGAGATTGATCACTGCTCGTTATTGATGATTAGCTCAGTGTTTGGGTTTTTCGATTATTGCATCATTACTGAATACATTCTGATTCCTATCACAGATGGTTGATTGATTATTTGTTGTTTTTCGTCTCGTCGAGAATCTTTCACTCATATTGAGACGTCACCATTGTCGGTGAAGGGCCTATGCTTAGCACTCATGGCTTTTAGCAGTGAGGGTTCTTTTGCGTGCCACACCTGCTTCGACATGGAACCCCCGTTTTTAAGGTCATATCCGAAAGACCCGTGACTCTCACTTCTAAATGCCGAGCTCTTGGCGAATGAGCAATCACTACCCATTTTAACGTCTTAGGTTTGACGCGGCTGAGTGTCGAGCACGGGGGTCGATCGCACGACTTCCCGATCACGAGGCGAGAGCTCTACCACTGAGCCACCGCGACCGGTGGTTTTCGTGAATGGCGTTAAAACAAGGGTACCCTAGCTAGGCTGTTTCCTCAAAATCATTAGCGTTTGAGCCTACCCCTGGCTTCAATCATTGTTCTTGCTCGCATTACATGTAACACTGACCCCAACAAGGTGCTTATTGTCCTTTGAGGGATATCATTCAACTCCTGAAGAAGACCCTGTGTGAGCTGAGTGACGTTATATGGGATGTTGAAACGTTTCCTAACGTAAGTAGCCCACCTGTCCAGTTCGTCCCACAAATGCTTAATTAATGACAAATCTGCACTGTATGGTGGCCAAAAACTGGGACGGTTTTTTTTAGCCAGAAACTCTAAGAACATGGGGCCATTGCGTTGTCCTGCTCTAAGGTTACATTGATGGGTATGAGGCATGACCTGATCGCGATATGTTGCTGCTGTAAAATTGCCCTAGATAACCTTAGGAGGTGTTTTCACGCCTTGCGATACCCTTGTCCATAGACAGATTCTCCCCCAAATCTGTCGCTTTCCGTTACGCAAGCGTCAGAATATTGCTTACCACGCCGTCGATAGACATGTTGTCGTCCATCAGCCCTGTAAAGCGTGAAGCGAGACTCGTCAGTGAACAACACGCGTCTCCAGTGGGCCAAGCGAAACCGATTAGATGTATGTGCGAGCAGCCACTGCGTTCGACGTTGGAGTTGCATCTATGTAATTGTAATGGACCAATATAAAGACGCCGTGGCCTTAACGGCATCGTGTCTCCATCGTCGTCTGGATTTGGTTACGGAGGTACGAGAGACGTGTGCCTACGCCATGACGTAACGTGCTGCCGTCCGCTCCTTGGACAGTAACTGTTCTCCAATCTCCTTGCGGCTCTGAGACGTCCAACTAAACGGGATGTAGTAGTCTGGTGTTCTTGGGTTACATATCGTTGTGAATGCCCTTGCATTATCAGAGTTTATCGACTTCATTCAATCGCAGAATTTCGCTCCACGATTGCGTCAAAAGAAATGTTATATAGCTGATTTGTACTGTTACAATGTTCGATTTGTAATCGCAGACTGAGTACACATGGTACACGAATACCCCGGATGCATGTACATTTTCTTGAAAATTCTGTTGTAACCGATGATCAGGGTATGCTTACTCCTCCTCGGCACCTGGTTCCAACCCAGGGATCGATTTTTGCTCCGTTTTCGATTTCGTATTTTCTATAGGAATGATAAGATTGATCATTGTTCGTTATCTTCATATATTTTATGTTTGTTGTGAAATGAAAACCAATAGATGTTCATGTTCTAAATGAATTTCCTTAAAAAGCAAGCCTCTTTGTGGCATAAACATAGGTTCTTGTATGAGGATATATTGCTCTTATCATTTGGTATTCATGTGACGTCTCTACATGTCTAATGGGAAGTTATAAACTCTGTCATATAAACTGTTCTGTGTCTCATTTTTAACTAGGAAAGTGATGTTTCTTTCTACTGATAGTGATAATTATAAAGTTGAATTAAAATTTTAAAGACTTCATGTCTACAGGACTGTTGGACAAAAACACAGAATATTGAAGCAGGTTTTATCGCTTTAATTTGTAGATGCTTGTCACGTGACTGTAAAGTCATCTGATGACAGTGACAGTGGACAGTGCTGAAGGTTTCATGACGACATTGAGACTTTGTTCTTGAACAGCTGCGCATAAATCTAAAATAGAAGGTTGAAATAACAAACATTTTTATCATTTTGTCACACTGTAAATTTTGTATTTACTTTAAAATTTCCAATATAACAATTTCCATATAAGATACAAACAAATACCATTACAGATTAATTTTCATCACTTTCGATTACTAAAAAGTAAGAATAGATATGCAAGATACTGAATTTTCTTTCTCCATCTCAACAGTTATTTCATTTTTCGTCTCATGTTGTCTCCCAGAATTGCGTGCATTTTCAGGATTTTCTAATTCCACAAAACTCACCCTGTTTGTTGTCATGATTGCTAATATTTCCACCAAGGTAACACCATTTTCTGGTATTCTGAAACACTGCAACATGACCCCTATTCAAAAGAGAAAAAAAAATTACATGTACATACCAATATCTAGCCTTAAAAATCATGAGAAAACATTTTGTTGAAATTCAAGCTAACTGGCATGGTGTTTTTATTGTTTGCATTATCAGTTTAGCAGATTATCAAGCAATATTTACATATATTTCTTTCGAAATTTACTGATTTTCACACAGATTTTTAAGTAAATTAACTTCTACTTTCTTGCGAATTGATGTTCTGTTTGGGAAAAATACATCACCCAAATTCATAAATTACTAGTACATTATTTTAACTAGTTCCAAGTCTCAGTTGCTTGTATCATAAATTTTAAAACTGAAATATACCTTTCGGGGTATAAAAATAGAGGTTTTTTCGATGAAATAGAAACTGTAAAATCATGCAGATTTAAGAGCTTTTCGATTAATCAATCCCTACGCCACAAAAATAAGTCCCTACAACACTTTGAAAATTGAATTGACACAACATTTATCAACTGAATAGGGTTCAGTATAAATAGGTAATATTTTTACACCATTGCGATTAGTATACTTAGTTATAGCATCCTGCGCAGTTGTGCTACAAAGCTCAGGACCCGAGCTAACTTCCTTAAATGTTTCTTAGTAATGAACAATGAAGAGCAGGAAATTCGGGAAATATGCAAGCGTTTTATTTTGTTTTAGGGGGGGGGGGTTGTTTGTTTTTCTTCCTGCTTTTTGTTCTTGGGGTTTTTTTGGGGGGAAGGGTAGTTTTGTTTGCTCAAGTTGTTTGTTTAATGTTTTTGGTTTTGTTTTTAGTTTTTTGTTTTGGTTTCCCTTTAACATCCGCTGGCCGTACTACGACGCAACTTTTTGTTAACAATTGGATCATCCAGAGAGAGAGAGAGAGAGAGAGAGTAGAAGAGAGGAGAGAGAGAGAGAGAGAGAGAGAGAGAGAGAGAGAGAGAGAGAGAGAGAGAGAGAGAGAGAGAGAGAGAGAGAGAGAGAGAGAGAGAGAGAGAGAGAAAAAAGAGAGAGACTTTTTCTAGGCATATACATTGTAATTACCTGACTTAGTGGCGGTTTCACCATCAACAGCATATGATCCCGTACTTATAGTGACTCCGTCACACAATTCCAAGTCAAAGCTAAACTGGTTCTGATGTAGCTCTTGAAGCACCGGGGAACCAGGTTTCTGAACTTTGTTTGCCGTGACACGATAATCTAAAGTATAATCCTTTGTTCCTATATAAATGGTTCCAGGTGAAGAGTTGATCATTGTGAAATACTTACGTCCGAGAGATCCTAAAAAGAAAATGTTATTAAACTGAAAGAATGATAATATCAATAGTAAAACAGAGACAAATTACAAAGGACCCGACAAGCAACAGAATCAAACCTGGAAAAAGGAGGATCGAGCAAAGCAAATAAATATTCGCCAAAAATTTCATATTTTCTGCCATGTTAACAGCTCTCTAAGGGACAAAATGAAGAATTTATTCATTATTATTTTATATAGGGCTGCAGAATACATCAATTCTCTCAATAATTGTCCCTTTGACTGCTATTATCTTTGATAAGCTACATTAGTAAAGGTCATATGAATTTTATAAAAGAAAATTATCCTGCTTCATAATTACATGTATTTCAAAGGATTTTGTCATTGAAATTAACTTCCATATACAAACATATACTAGTAATGACTCGAGCTAAATTTCGATAATTGTATTAAATAGGAGAGTTTCGAGTTACTGCCGGAACATCGTTTTCCTAAAAATTTATACAAACCTTTTCTTATTCCAGATCTGTGAATTTCTGTTTCTGGCAAAGTATTGTGATATGACATAATTGTCCATTCTAAATGCACTACATTTTAAACAATGCTTTTGAAAACAGGGGTTAGATGTACATTTTTTCCAAGGTAGTTCTAAATGAACTTGCAACTTGTTCGTCGATCAAATACCCGCAGACGACCTGGTAGGGTCACATTGTCTTTCCAGTTTGAACACATCTACACGTAATCTACCACATTACTAGTCGTGAACACAGTCTACACTAATCTACACATTGTCGGAACACATCTACACGTATATCTACACATTGTCTGTGAACACATCCGACGACGTATCTGCACGAATCTACACATTTCAGAAATTGTTGTTCAATGTATTAAAACAAGAATATATCAAAAAAGGTGTAAGAAACTACAGACGGACCAAGTACAGAAATTCAGCTTTGATAATAGTCAACCCTGCAGACGCTTTGAGTCTTCGATCATGAGCTTTACGATGCAGCAAAGTCAACCAAGCTGTCTACGCTTTGGTCCCTTTTCCCTGTTGGGATATAGGGAAAAACTAAATCTTTAGCATGTATAACCATACCTAATTCCAAGAACTTTGGAAGATATCTTGCACAGAGATAAGGGAGAGGTGGGGTCATGTAGAAAAATAGTTTTGTAAACAAGTGGCATGGTTTGAGAATTGCATGTAATTGAAGACCCGTAAAGGGTTTCCATCCTGTGATACCAAGTTGCACAGCAACGTTAAGGTTGCCAATATTACGTATATTGGATATTTTATTGAACATTGACATTAACGGCAAACTATACCCAACTTTATGACAAACGGGACGATTTCAGCTTCTCCATCGTCAACTTCCTATTTATGTAGCAATATTTCATCATCACCTGCATATGATGTGTATGTCTCTCAACTTATTCGATACACAAGCTTGTTCTGCGTATGATCATTTTTGATCGAGGCAAGCTACTTACAGACAAGTTGTTGTTGCAGGGTTTCAACAGTCACGTTTAAAGGCAGCATTTCGTATTCTATGGTCGTTATATATAACAATCTAGTTTACCAATATGACCTATCATTGAGTCAAATGCTGTCTGATGTGTTTCATAGCCATTGTTAAGTCGTTTTTCACACACTGATTGACTACGGATTGTTCTGTTTACCTGATCAAGAATATGGGGTCATGGCGGGTGTTACCGGTCAACAGGGGATGCTTACTCCTCCTAGGCACTGATCCCACCTCTGGTGTGTCAGGGTCCATGATTGCCCAACTCTTGTTTTTGTATTCTATTTAGGACTTACGAGATTGATCACTGTTCGTTATCTTTGCCTTTACATTAGCTATACAGGTGATGGTCAGAGGTAAGTAAGAATATCCTTAGACTAACATACCAGAAATGAACCCCTTTATTGTCGTATGATCGTACCAGCCATGGATTACGATATGTGTACATTAATTTCTGCAATGAATTTCTTTTGCGCAATTAAGTGAGAAGTGTCATAGCATTGATATACTAAGCAATTAGAGTCGTATTTCAAGCGTAGTCATATTTATTTGAAAGACCTAGGGGATATCCTAAAAATCACTAGCATTTTTAGTATTTAACCAAAAACGACGAACATTGTCCAGTTTGAGGGTATTTTTCACAAATAATGATCAATTATAACAGTATCGAAATAAAGCATACCTCTCTAGCAAGATTCCCAAAGATGCTTGTTTTCTCTCGTGCTTTCTCGCCGATCCTCATCTCGCACTTGTGACAAGTCGTTGTTTACACACTATTAACTTTGTCAATTCAAATCCCTGTGCACATTGGGGGTTATTTAAATTACGGCAGCGCATGCACATATTAAAATTGGAAACAATAACCATCTGACAAGTAGATTTACATATATACAACTTAGCATTTGATAGCAGCATTAGTTACATGTAACAAAGTTTTACCACATTTTTCCTTAATTGTTACGAAACTAGCACTCTTCGACGTGACTTGCTTTTTCGTCGCGACATCAGATGTAATTTTTCTCAGGAAGCATCGATTTAAATCTCTTCCCATGAGGAATTTCGGAATTACCAAGAAAATATAGATTATCGGTGGTTCAACTACAATCCATAGTGTGGAATTTCAGAATACATCATTTATCAATTTTAGTATTTACACGGATATCTATTTGCTATTTCCATAATGTTCAGCATCCAATATCGTCAGCCAGCATTGAAACATGAACTTGAAGCAAATTTCCGTCAGAGGTCGTTTTGCATGCAAACGCAGACGGAGACGCAGAGCATTATGGGTAGTATAGAACTTGAAGCTGGACACATGTACCTAAGAATATTTAATTTACACTAGATAATGATAATGAGTGTGACAATTTTTATTAATTTCACAGAACATAGATAAAAAGTAATATACAGGAAGGTTGACAATACACTTAAGTACCTTGTCTGACGTCTTGTTTGATAAAACAAAACATGTTATATCACAAGAGCAGTATTTCTAATCAATGAAAAATGTGAAAGATTTGCAATAACTTAATATTATGAACTCGTATTCGAAATAAGACACCATAGAGTCTTTTACATCTGATTCGTACTTAGATATTTTATTGAACATAGATGTTAACAGAAAATTAACAACTCAACTTTTTGACAAACGGGATGATTTCAGCTTCTCCATCGTCAATTTCCCATATTTAAGTGCATGTAGCACAACATTCTATCATCACCTGCATATGGTGTCAATATCTCTCAATTGATTCGATACGAAAGAGCTTGTTCTGCGTATGATCAGTGTTTAAATCGAGGCAAGTTACTGACAAACAAGTTGACGTTGCAGTGGTTTGAACAGTTTCGTTTAAAGTCAGAATTTCGCAAATTATATCGTCGTTATAACAATGTAGTTTGCCCACACAACCTGTCGTTGGGTCAAATGCTGTCTGGCATATTTCATAACAATAGTTAAATCGTTCTTTATGCACTGAATTTGACTGCTCCGTTTACCTTAGTTGCTGAGAAAAATTATCTTTTTTCCAACTGATGTAGATTTTTTAGGAAATTTTGAATTTTGAAAGAACTTATCATATGTAAAATACTGTTAAACGATAACACGGGATAATGATGGAGATAGAGACTGTAAGGAAAATTTATTCATATAATTATTGGATGCATTTTCAGGTATCAGAGCCATCTGACGACAGTGGAGAGGCCGGGACCCAGGAGAGTATCTATGATGACAATGCTATGTTCTCGAAAAACTGCTCATAAAACTAAAAAAGAAGATCGAATGTTACACACTTTTAACATTTCCTTATAAGACACACAATTTTATGTCTTCCAAATAACAGAAAGCTAGCTAGAAAGAAAATTTATACATGTATAAGATAATGAATAGCCTTTCTGTATCTCAATAGTTTTATCAAGTTTTTCCTGTTATCTCTCGAAATTGCATGCATTTTCAGGATTTTCCTTTAAAACTTTTTTAAAAACCTACCATGTCTGTTGTCATGATTGTGATAATTTCCATGAATTGAAAGGAATCTTCCAGCCTTTTAAAACACTGCAACATGACCCCTATTTAAAAGATGAAAAGTTGCATACAGTAACTGATACAGTTTAAAACCCCTTGGGCCATGCCAATTTGTAATCTAGTTCTACGGACCCGCCCGGTTCTATTTGTTATAAATCCAAATAATAATATTATATTAAAAAAATAATATCCGCTCGCATGTCTAAATACCCACGTATTTTTTTTTTTTTTTTTTAGACTTTTTATGACAAACACACAAGAAATCTTGATACATTTGGCTGACAAGCGACAAAAGCACAGGCTCTCGAGAAGAATCTTTACTGTGTAATATTATGTTTTAAAGTCTGTCCTGTTTGTTTTTCTATCATGGAAAACCTCGCTTGTGATGTTGTGAACAAGCTGAATGATTATAACGATTTAGTAAAAATAATGTTCATTAGACTTTAATTGTTGATCAGATACGTGATCGAAAAATCACCTCAATTCTTGAATGGTGTTTTAACCAATGAGAATCGGCGCTAGGTAATCACTTAAAATAAAATTAAGCAACGTCTCAGAGGTTTTGTCGTAATTTGCTGACATAACCGATGAAACTTGTGTTGGCTTGCTGAATATTTAGTTAAGATTAAGTTGCGGGATTTTGGTTAGGATAGATATTTTGTTTCACTGTAATAAAATAATGGATTGTTCGTAAATTAATCATTATTGTTTAAACTTAATCTATGTTTGCAAATGTGTATATATATTAAGTAATATCGGATTAGAATAGGCCCTAGCATCCCTTGCGTGTCTAAGAGCACTGAATGGGCGGTCATTCGGATGAGACCGGAAAACCGAGGTCCCGTGCCACAGCAGTGTGGCACCAAAAAACCCCCTGCTCAAAGGCCCCAGTGCCGAGCATAGCTAAATTTTGCAGCCCTTCACCGCAATGGTGACGTCTCCATATGAGTGAAATATCTCGAGTGGACGTAAAACAGTAAATATAATCAATCAAATATAATAAAAAGAATTTGCTGACATAACCTCTGAAACTTGTGTTGCTGAATATTTAGGTGCTAAGAGGACAGAAATACACTACAAGTGAAAGGGTAGGCTTTTCACATTGGAATTAATATTGGTTCAGTAGATAGGTAAATACCTGCTTGGGCGGGTTCTAATTGCCTGCCTTCGCGGCTGTTTTCCAACATACATGTGATTACCTGACTTGGCGGCTGTCTCGTTTGCAACAACGAATGATCCCGTGCTTATGGCGGATACGTCACATAATTCCGTGTCGAAGCTAAATCGTTTCTGGCGTAGCTGCTGAGGTACCGGGGAGCCTCGAACTTGAACATCATTTACTGTAACAGCGTTCGAAAATCTATATCTCTGTGTCCCAACGTAAAAAGTCCCAGGTGTAGAGTTGATCAATGTAAAATATCTGAGTCCGAGAGAACCTAAGACAAAAAGGAGAAAATGAAGTTAAACAGAATATATGATGATAATAATAACAGCTGGTAAAATACAATAAAGTAAAAAAAAAAAAATAGGCGATGAAAAACAACAGTAGCGAACCTCGAAAAATAGGAGGAATGAACACAGCAAACAAATTAGCGACAAGATCTCATGTTTCCCGTAGTAATGGATACTCTTGAAGGAATAGAATGAGAGATTTTATTTTTATATACATATGTATAGGGTTTTGGGTCTGTAGGGGACTGTATTCTAGGCCAATTGTAGCGTAAATTCTCAATGATTGCCCCCTTTCCCTTCCATTATCATTGATAGACAACATTAGTAAAGGTCACATGATCTAGACAATTGCTGAAATTTCTATGAGAAATTATCCTATTTCAAAATAATTTGAAAGGTTTTTGTCATTAAATTGAATTTTCATTTACAAACGAATGTTTATTGTGTATGTATTTGTCTGTAGCTAACGTTCGACCTTTGCTGCATTTTATTGCAAATCTGTGACCTATTTTGTTACGCATGATTCGTGACCCGTATGGATAAACTTGATATAAGATGTATTCCGTGGCGGTAGCTCAGTGGTAGATCCTTTGTTGGCTGATCTGTTTTNACGTATGGATAAATGTATTCCGTGGCGGTAGCTCGGTGGTAGATCCTTTGTTGGCTGATCTGTTTTTATATTCTTATGAGGCAGAATTCATTAAAAAGCTTCTACATGAAAAGAAGAAATCTCTAGCGGTGGCCTTTAATTCGACATTTCGATATATTGACGACATTTTATCTATCAATGGTAATGATTTTCATCCATATGTCTATTCAATATATCCTATCGAATTAGAAATAAAGGACACCACAGAGTCTTCCATGTCTGCTTCGTACTTGGATATTTTATTGAACATTGACATTACCGGCAAACTAACTACTCAACTTTATGACAAACGGGACTTAATGACTAAGGACGATTTCAGCTTCTCCATCGTCAACTTCCCATGTTTATGTAGCAATATTCCATCATCATGCACCTGCGTGTGTATTCGATACGCAAGAGCTTGTTCTGCGTTGAATCAGTTTTTGAATCGAGGCAGGCTACTTTACAGACAAGTTGTTGCAGGGGTTTTCAAGAGTCAACGTTTTAAAGGCAGCATTTTCGTAAATCATGGTCGTTATAACAATTCAGTTTACCAGTATGGACCTATCATTGAGTCAAATGCTGTCTTGATGGTTTCATAGCCTTGTTTAAGCCCGGTTTTCACACACTGATTTGACTACGGACGTTCCGTTTTACCTGATCAAGACTATTGGGCCTAAACGGCGGGTGTGACCGGTCAACAGGGATGCTTAACGTCCTCC
>CAJDSM010022967.1:0-10169 GCA_903981925.1 Ostrea lurida
CATCAATACCGCCAATATCCTTGTATGTACGCACTGTAAAGTTATGAAGTAGTAGAGAAAATACTCTCATCAAGGGACACAGGTCTGTGAAGAAATTTGATGTGGTCCTTATTCCAAAGTGCTCGACAGTTGGATCGTAACAGTACAGCAAAGGTTGAATGCTTAATCTACATACCATCGTGATGAACCTTCAGCTACAATGGAAAAACAAATCGTGACAAAATTGAAATACATGTATTTTTCAATAACAATTTCATCCACCATTTTAGCATTCAACTTTCTATATACAGTTATCTGAAATTCCTAATAAAAACGCGAGTAATTTATTATCGCCGTAAATTTACGAAGAAGCATCAACCAAGATAATAATTATTCACTTTTAACGCAGGGCCATTCAGAAACATACTAGACTTTGTCATAACTCTTTTAATTAACCATATTAATTAACCATAATTTGGAGATATGTTTAACTCAATAAATCAAACTAATTTTAACAAAAACATCCATTATTCGATGTATCAAAAGTTGTTTCAGCATTAAAACGGAAATGATGGGGGTCACCGGAGCACGTCGAATTTAGTACGCACTAAACATACCACTATATAATGCTTAAAAGTTCATAACTCGGGAAAATGCATATAAAACGAAAAAAAAATTACGATGCTTAAAATCAAGAAGTGTTACCTCATTTCACGAGTTAAATTTTCGATGCATATATTGCTTTCGCTGAACGGAAATTTATTAGTAGGAGAAATAGTGTTCGTAAAAAATGCATAAAAAGTCTGAGTTCTGACGTTACGGAGCAGCGAGTAGCGCTAGCATTTTAATGTTTAACCGTCAAGAAACATTCCAATACAAACTTTTAATATGCCTAGACAAAGAAAAAAATATAAAGCTCTCATTTGTATAAATGACAACAGAGGTTATTTTGAAAGTTAGAATAAACTCTGTACAGAATGATTGACGACCAGGAGATAGTGGAATTATCAGTAAAAATCACGTCGAAAGACTTCATAACGTCATGGTTTTCCTCTTTGAATTAAAGCGAGTAACAGGTAGAAAATTGAAAAGTCCGACGAACTATAACGTTATACATATCGCAGATCAATTGTAAACCAAAACTAGATGTCAATGTACTATAGAGATGTTTCTTTATGAGTTGTTTAAGGCGCTACAGACTGTCGAGTGAGATGTATAGAAATATTTATTTTGAGAAATTGTGAAATACATTATCGTGACGTTATGGTTTTAACGTTATCGTTGCTCCGTGATGACAAACAATGCTGGTTTTAAATTTTAATAACACCAGTTCCATCTAATCAAATGCGACGAAAATCCATACATTCATAGAATAAGTATGTTTTAACATAAGATAAATGTGTTGACTTGGATTTCTTACAAATAAATTTGAAAAAAGAGAGGCATTTTCTACACGTATTTCTACGTATTTTTTGAATGGCCCTCGTATGGTACCAAAATACATGTAAACAATCTTCATATACACAACAATCGTGAATTTAAGTTCTCACGATTTGACATGTTCGAGTGAATTCATGATATAAAGTACTCACGTAAAATAGGGAATCTACAGTATATTTTTTAAATTTATGCAAGACAAAACCTTAATTCGTTTCCCAATATCTAAATCTGTTTACCTGCTCTCTCTTGAGTTTTTCTCGTTTCCTGATTAGTTCCACCAAGAGCCTTGCCTTTTCCAGGTCCTGCCTCAGCCTCTGCCAGTATTTCAGTTGCTCCTTCAGCGCATTACTCTGCTTATCATTCTTAGTCTGCAAAAGAGAAAGATTTTTCTTATGAATGCATTTGGATCAGATACACTAGTCAACATACGGAGTTTTCAAATACAACAGTAGTGTTTTGATTGGGTACCATCTTGATGTAAACTGTGGGTTGTGTATAGAATTGTATAACACTCAGGTAAATACCCACCCCAAATGCCCACTGATTCCAAGTGGGCATCCAAAAAGCCACCTAAGCTATTTGTCTAATATCCTCAAAGGGGAATAACTCCTACACAAATTACAAACCTCATGCTTGTTTCTAGTCATGTGATTTGACTGAAGCCTCCTCAGAAGGGGCACACCATTTCTGGACTGCCTCTTCAATGTCCAGTAACTCAACAGTTTGGTCAGGAATGGCTGTTTTTTGGATAAACTTATCAAACCGGCAATCTTTGACAATCTACAAGGTATATATGAATGTATAAACATTAATTAATATGAAAAATTAGACAAACTATGAAGCACTTGCTACAAAAAAAAAACAAAACCAAAATACAACTAACCAAAAAAAAAAAATTTAAAAGCAAAGAACTTTACATATCTATCCAAGGTGCAATTCATACATGTATGTACCGTAATTTCTCTAATTTTTCGACGCTCTAATTTTTCGACACTTTCTGAATTTTGGGAAAATATCAGTTTTTAAAAATCTTTAATTTTTCGACACTCGGGAAAAAATTCTGATGAAAAAATCGTCAGTTGTGGAAGGGGTTCGTGTTTATAATTTCTAACTGATTTAAAAGACTATGACGCTTAAATGATTATATCTTATCTTTAATGCCCGTAATTCTTCACTGTTTTCGTCTTTTTTCTTTATTTCTTGTGTTGAATAGCATCCTACTTAACGTGAAAGCGCGTGTTACTATTGGATCCGCCATTTTCTTTCACTTTCGCTTTGATAATTCGTTCCGTTTTCTATTCCACATTCGTATATGACAATCTTCATCGTTTGTCGTAAGATCGTCATTTTCTTACAAGTTCACAACCCTTATGTTTTTAATTGATGATAAGCACAGACAACAAGCGAAATAAAATATATTTGAACAAACATAATAAACTCCGAGATCTCCGAGAGTGTAACTAGAATTTTCTCTGTCGCGAGGTTATGGAGTGATCGGAATGAGCGAAATATAGCGACTGGATTAATTATTCGGGTTACATGAGTGTAATACCGGCCCGTACACTTGTGTATGATCCTGAAAAATTCGTACTTACCAGCCCTTATAGATATCGATCTTTCCGGTAAGGAAATCATACCAAAAGTTTTCAAATTCAAATTTTTCGACACTTTTGCAAAACCTGAAAAAATGGGTGTATTTAGTGTCGAAAAATTAGAGAAATTACGGTAGTTGTTTCAGCAGTGCAAGAATCACAATGCAACTAAATTATGTTAATGACCTAGGATTCAGAATAGACGTACAGTCCTTTTCCATCATCTTCAGTATTTGGACATAAAACAGTTCTATTTTATGGAGTTTGTTAAAAAAAAAAAAAAAAAAAAAAAAACATCAAGTGGAGGCTTGGCAAAAATATCCTTCCCACAAATTTATCTCTCCAGTAAATTACAATGACAGAATAAATTCATTTAAATCATAAATTGTAAAAAAAAAAAAAAAAAAAAAATTTTTTAAAAATCAACAATTCCACAATGGGAAACGGCATCATTTTCAAGCTGCAATACATGAAACTGGAATTGACAAGATCTATACCACATTATGAAGTAAAAGAAAATGAACCTAATTCTAATAAAGTTTTAAAGGATCAAAATGAAAATATATAATGAACATATTTCATTTGTAATAATTGATTTTTGTAATCATTATATCATTTTGAAAGGTTTATAAAATAAGATTGACAAAATCTTTCAGGGACTGACAAATACATTTTTAAGACACTTGGGCAAGTGGATATCCAAACCTACCTACCACAAAATTATGAAATTTAATAAACCAAATAAAGAGAGTTTGTGACATTCCTTTGTTTTTTTCTAAATTACTTTAATCATAACCCATACGATTATATATACTTTCAATTTAAGTAAAATAAAAGACTAATTCTACGATTTTTCAATTTACTTGCTCGGTGGACAAGTGTTTATTAAATATTCATTTGCTCGATCAGAAAATCCAGACAAAAAATAAAATATTGTTTATTTCCCCAATCCCGACAGTCGGACTGACCCCCAAAAAATCGCTGCGACTGGTAGAATTTTATTGCCCATTTTGTGTGGATTTTATTTTAAATTGAAATCCTAAGTGGTGCTCCAATGAAAGGGAGGAGTCAAATACGAGAAAGGAACACTTTTTTTTCAAAGTGATTTTGTAATCAGCATAGGTGAAAACGCTTCAAGTTTTATTTAATATATCTGCCATAAGGGAAATGAACACTTGATATGCCCTAGATCTTGGTGTCCTATTATGCTTGTGCTATTTCCTTTTCACACATACCAACAAAAAACAATTCACCCCCAAAAAATAAAATATTTTACCTACCTACCTACCCACACCCAACCTGATAGGGTCTGTTTGGGGAAACAAACGATTATTTATTTTTGGTCCCACTTGCCCCGGGCAATGGGATTTGTCAGCCCCTGTCTTTATACAAGTACTACTTAATTTCACCTTGAATTTTACAATAAAGTTTGTGGGTAGAGCATGCATGCAGATGCTTTATTCTAAATATTGCCTTTTCAGAAAACTCTCTTAATGCCAAGTTGAGAAAAGTATTTCTTTAAAAAAAAACAAACGTACAATATTAATCATTTACTGTATATTTCAAGAGAATGAGATTTTTCTCATGTGCAGATAACACTTCCAAAAAAATTTAATGAATGTGAAATTATTCAAATTCCCATGATTAGGAAATGATTAGAATTTGACCTTTTTGTTCTTTAAACTTTTTGGGAGAGTTATCTGCCCATGAGAAAAATCTAATTTTTTAAAAATGTACAGTATAAAATTCAACTAGTCTAATGACATTAGACAAGTTGAAAATAAACATTTTTAATTTTAATATCTTCAATGAAGATATTAGATATTAAAATAAAAATGTTTATATTTTCAACTTAACTGAAGTGCATTTAAACTGTTTTAAATTCTTTTCGTTATAGATTGACGAGTTTAGCAGGGGCGTGTCTAAGAAAGACTGTCATACTAATAACATGTATACAGTACAGCTCAGGTGAAACTTAAAGTAGCATAATCTGTATCTTTACTAAAATTAAATTCTTTCCGATTTTTTTTTCTATGTATACATCTAATAAAGTTATGCTTTCGTACGTAATTACAACATTAAAAGCAAAGATACAAAAGAACAAAGCACCTGTTTCTAATTATTTATGATATTACCAACCTATGAAAACAACAAAGTCGACTGAGATGTAGGCATGCGCAGTACTGTATTATTGTTTTGCTATGTACCACATGCCTTTTTCTCTTTGAGAACAATAGAATCAGTATTTAACAACATATCATAAGTAGCATTGTTGATAAGCAATATATTTTTGCATATTTACAGTTCAGATACGTTGAATATAAGCTATTTACTACAAAGCATTTCAAGCGTGATTTTAAATTCTACTTCCATATAAGGAGATCAGTGTTTATGACGTTCAATCCCCTTTCCATTTATAGAACTGCCACGTTGTTTTTTAGGTGTACTTCTCAGTTGTGTCTTTACATTTTGACCGGCAGATTTCGTGGTTCACATTTTTACCGTTATACTTTTGATTCCTTAAAAGAAATCACAGTGTGATAAATTCAAAAGATACAGATTATGCTCACTTATTTTGCCTACAGGCCATGTGGACCAATTTCAAAGTTGCAGCGGTTCAACTTTTTTTCACAATAGTCAAGTCCGGGACTTGAAGGATGAATTTTAGGCAAGTCCAAGGAAGAAATGTCCAAGTCATTATTGATAACACCCATTAATCATAAATAATTAAATAGAACTATTACATTTATGTGTGAGAGGAAAAACAACATAATATCATACATAATTTATTAAATATTTATAATCTTATTCACTTTAATACGGTATTAATTAGTGTTGTACGATAGGTCACTGACTATCGAAAAATCGTCAGTTGAAGAGTACTTGGCGACAACGATTAAAATTTTGAACATCGATTTGTCGCTGACGTTTCCGGAAATAGTTAAATCTCACCGTAAGCGACTTTCAGTTTTATGTTTCTAAGGGACTTAACTCTATATTATTTCGTGACAATGACCGACACTCGTACTTTCAGATGAACCTATACTCTGACGAGCGTCAGAACTAGATTGCTATCACTATAACTAATAAGCTTAAGCAGCATTTGTTTTGTACTCTCAGAGAGCGTCTCATGCCTGGATAGGCGAATCATTATTCTTGTACCCTGTAATGGCAGCTAGACTCGAGTATCTGATGTGGTAAAAATCTTGTGTCCGAAGTTTAAATAATCGATTTTATAATCGATCGTGTATTGCCGATTCATTTGATAATCATTAGTAAATTATTGTCCGACTTTACAAACACTAGATACGACAATTCCCTGACTTTCGGCGAATTTAAGTGCCTGGAGACCGAAGTCAAGATATTAGTTATTCCCGGACGTCGGACTTGGGGAATTTTGAACCTGATGGGCAATTTAAATGTCCACTAAACACTGTGTATAGAACTGTATTACACACAGTAAAGTCCACTCCAAATTGCCCACTGTGACTCCAAGTGGTTGGCCCACAGTTGAAAGGTGGGCAATCAAAGAACCACCTGAGCTGTACTGTATATGGTTCTTGACTCTTCAAAATTACAAAGAATATGGAAAAAGAATCCTTTTTGAACATGAATTTCCACATTCACACATAGTTATAACATATAACATGCAGACAAGTATCTGGTAATAATAGATAATAGAAAAACACAAACATGCAATGGTATAAAACAGTTCTATAGTTATTTGTGAGTACATTGATCTGTGCTTTGTCATGTAACTGGCTACTATATATAAGTTACCTTTTTCAACGCATACCTACGACTGAGGAAGTTAGGTACGACACAACAGGAAGAGCGTATGCGTTTCTCTGCTAAAAATTTTGCGAGCCTTTTTACATTTTTAGTTTGGACTTTTCCTTGGCTTTTTCGCTGACTTGCTATCGTCTTCCGAACTGTCACAACCTTGTAGACAAGGCGTCAGTCAGAGATCGGACGGCGTAGTGAACATCACAATACACTGTTCTCTCACAGCTGACTGTCAAACCCACTGACACTAGATTCTTTGATAGGTTCAATTTACATATACAACCCTGCCTGCTGCGCATGTTACATAGAATGCCTGGTATAACAGTTGTTTTGTGACACTGAATGCATGCCCTGTACCTCGTTTCTGCATAGTAACACGAAATTTCCATCGAGCAGGTGGAATATTGCAAAAAACTATCTATGGGTTTAAAACACCCGATATGTGCAAATCCTACTTCTGGAATCCATAACGCCAACACACAACAGTCACCCATCGGCCATCATCTGTCTGTTTGAATGCCCCACCTGTTGTTCGGACATAACAACAGTCCAATGCTCTCGATGGAGATTTGACTACACACCGCGACACAACCACTGTGTCCTCAGAATGTCAGGCACCCATAGCATTCCTGATCACGGCTAAGTTACACTGTCACAGAATATACAACATACTGTTCTCTGGCACTCTCCATCTGACAAATATTGCAACCTGCAGTCTCGTCTATTGAAGGACCAGTGTCCTCCTGTGGTCTGACTTTGGAAGAAAAGCCTCTTTCCTCAAATCTGTCCATCAGTAATTCAAAGTTCTCCCTGTTTCACCTTGGGTTATTCCGTCCTCACTTTTCTACTTTTGTATCGAATTTCCAGCCAGGCGTTTGGTCCTATAAATAAAGTCAAACAAACTACTTAGGCCACACCAAATAAAACATTGGTCGCCGGACCCGCCGCGCACTTAGTTTACTCTTTCAAATAATAATATTAAAAAAATATCCGCATCCTAAAACAATTTGCCCTTTCCGCACATTTTCAACACTTTTTTTTTTTTATGGTTGTTTTGATTGTCCTTACGTCCTATCTTTACAGAAACCTGGGGGGGGGGGGGGGGGTCTGCCAAGATTGATTATTAATACATGTAAAAAAGTGCAGAAGATAGACTATATATATCATATATAGCAGATGTATTTCAGGATACATTTTAGTATATGTACCTTAAACTTTGGACAAAAAAATGACTTTTTGCAAAAAATGTTCGTCCGCCTCTATTCGTTTACATCGACTGTAAATTTTCATATTGATACTTATTTTAATTTAAACATACATAGCGCTTGCCCCGCAAACATTTTTTCCTTCTAAAATCCGAGACCAAGATTAAAATTGGTGTGCTTAAGTCTAATTGAAACAAATTCCATGATGTTCCTAAACCCCGGGACTTTCCCTGCACTATTTCAATTACAAGTTTGTAAATCAAGGAGGATTGATCCTATTTCCTCTATTTTTAACATCACTCAGCCATTCCATATCTAAAAGACAACCTCTCACCTTCACACTAATTATCTTAAAGACACACACACAATTATCTCATAATTAAAGAGCTGAGTTACCTCTCCACATATCAATACTCCACTCATCATCCACTCATTCTGCGACTTCCTCGAATATAGCGATAGTACGAGTTACTGTCGCGTGGTAGATCTTGTTTGGTTTGATATAATTCATCTATTACTTTGAACTGTGCCTCAGGCAATTTCCTTGGAGTTAGAAAATTTCAATATAAATTATCAGTTTCGCACTTGTTTTCTCACTGCTTGCAGATATTCATTTGATTTTGGTACATTGCTTTGCCATACCAAGTTACAGATCAAGTTTGAGTCGGTTTTATTGCTCAATCCATATTTTACTGAGTTATGGCCCTTGGAGTTAGAAAATTTCATAAAATTATCAGGTTTCCGCACTTTTTCTCACTGCTTTGCAGATATTCATTTTGATATTTGGTACATTGCTTTGCAAACCAAGTTACAGATCAAGTTTGAGTTTGGTTTTGACTTGATCATATTTTACTGAGTTATGGCCCTTGGAGTTAGAAAATTTCATATAAATTATCAAGTTTCCGCAATTTTTCTCACTGCTTGACAGATATTCATTTGAATTTTTGTAGTTGCTTGCCTACACCAAGTTACAGAGCAAGTTTAAGCTTGGTTTTGATCGACCATATTTTACTGAGTTATGGCCCTTGGATTAGAAAATTTCATAAATTATCAGTCTCCGCACTTTTTCTCACTGCTTGCAGATATTCATTGATTTTTGGTACATTGCTTTGCCAAACCAAGTTACAGATCAAAGTTTGAGTTTGGTTTGATGATCCATATTTTTATCTGAGTTATGCCCTGGAGTTAGAAAATTTCATAAATTATCAGTCTCCGCAATTTTTCTCAACTGCTTGCAGATATTCATTTGATTTTTGGTATATTGCTTTGCCTACAATGACAGATCAATCGTAAGTTTGGTTTTAGATCGAACTATTATCTTACTGATTATTGGCCCTTGGAAGTTAGAAAATTCATTAAATTATCAGTTTCCGCACTTTTTATCACATGCTTGCAGATTATCATTTTGATTTTGGCTACATTGCTTGCCATACCCAAGTGCAAAGATCAAGTTCAAGTTTGTTTGATCGATCCATATTTTACTGAGTTATGGCCCTTGAGTTAGAAAATTTCATTAAATTATCAAGTTTCCGCACTTTTTTCTCACTGCGTTGCAGATTTTCATTTTGATTTTGGCTACATTGCTTTGCCCATAGCCAAGTTCAGAATCATCAGTTTGAGTTCTGGTTTTGATCGATCCATATATACTGAGTTATGGCCTTGGAGTTAGAAAATTTCATAAATTATCAGTTTCCGCACTTTTTTCTCACTGCTTGCAGAATTCATTTGATTTGGTACATTGCTTTGTACATACCGAATTTACAAGATCAAGGTTTGAGCTGTGGTTTTGATCGATCCACTATTTTACTGAGTTATGGCCCTTGGAGTTAGAATCTAAAATTAATTCAGTTTCCGCACTTTTTCTCACTGCTTGCAGATATTCATATTGATTTGGTACATGCTGCCATACCAAGTTACAGATCAAGTTGAGTTTGGTTGTTGATCGATACATATTTACTGAGTTATGGCCCTTGAGATTAGAAAATATTCATAATTATCAGTTTCCACAATTTTTTCTCACTCCTTGCAGATATTCATTTGATTTTGGTACACTTGTTTTGCCATACAAGTTAGACATCAAGTTGAGTTTGTTTTGATCGATCCATATTTTACTGAGTTATGGCCCTTGGAGTTAGAAAATTTCATAAATTATCAGTCTCCGCACTTT
>CAJDSM010022969.1:648-34048 GCA_903981925.1 Ostrea lurida
GTTTCTGGATTTGAGATTTTTGATGCAAGGTATCGAACAATTTGTGGAAGATGCAATAATCAAATACATGGAGAAAAATGGTGCTACATTAATAAAACTTGAAAAACGTGCATTTGAAAATTTTCAAAATGTATATGGAAGTCTTCCCAAAGAAATAGAAAACAGAATAGTATCTGTGGAAGCGTTCTATAAAGATATCTTTCTCCAAAACATCAGTGATCCATACTGGCATGACAGCATTTTGAGCATTGTTCTGCATGCTCTAGATAATCCTGACAAGAGAATCAACTCACTGATGCAAGAAACAGCGTGCATCCCCACGAAGCCTAATGGCGCTTTAAAGAAACCATCTGAATTAGTCACGAGCACTGGAAGTTTAGCAATTTTATTTTGCGATGAAGATGAACGATTTCCTCGAGTGGAATTTGAAACCCCTGCCAGACTAGAAGTCTTAAAATCTATGGGTATGATGGTGTGTAAAGTCGGAGAAGACATTTTACTAGAACGCATTTATTCAATTAAAAGCATTGCAAATAAATGTGTAAAATGCAGTATTGAAAGATGCAAATCAATTCTTAAATACATGTTCCTCAACAAAATCGAAACTGAGAAATGTCAGAACATAGGTGAGAATGTCGCTTTTCTTCCTGTTTTGTCCAAACCCATTGACTGGATACTTCCTTGGTACTTAGAAGATAGAGAATCGATCATTTTAAAACAAAAATGTGAGAAACATGCAACAGAAAGCATATCATATGCGTTGGCTAAACCATCTGAACTGTACCATGGTCATTGCAAAAATCTTGTGGGTTGTCAAAAATTATTGCTGGATGTTTCTCTGCTGCAGTTAGCATCTCATGAACAGCACATATTGACATCATTTGGGGTTTGCTCAAAGGCAAATATAGAAACAGAAATTGTAGTATGTCAGCTCATTCAGATATCAAATTGTGTTAATCCGTCTTTACTTTCAGAAGATGGAAAGCAATCACTGAAAAAAATTTGTTTAGATATTTACGAGTTCCTCGATAAAGCTTGTCAGACCGAAAAAAATTCAAACATTATCAGGTTGCAAAACCAACCGTGTTTATTGATTGATGATGTTTTCGTCAGACCGAAAAAAGTTGCTCTTTCCATACAAATTGTTTGTTCACCAGCGTTGTATGGATTAGACCGAATTCCATGGAAATTCAAAAGTCATTTCCTCCGAACTATTGGAGTGAAGAAAGAATTCGAAATTGAGGACGTAGTATTTGCGTTACAAGATATGTCGGACACGATACCTGGTGAACTTGACCAATTATCTTTAGAACTCGCATGCAACCTCGTTGAGCTTCTTGCCAAAATATTAAAAGTAAAATCACAGGACGGAGTCCCGGCACAATTAAAAATTCCGAATGAAGATGGATGTTTCTCACCTATTCATGAATTGTGCTTAAATGACAGTATATTAATGAAAAAGGGGCAGCATTTGAAATATCCAAATCCTAATATCAAGGAGGCTGATGCTAGAATTCTTGGTGTGCAGTCAAAAGTCAGAGGATCATTGCAAGATTATATTAGAAAATTTCAGCCGTTTGGCCAAAAGGAAGAACTAACAAATAGGATCACAAGAATTCTCACACAATATCCTCAAAGTGAAAGTATCCTAAAAGAAATGCTACAAAATGCTGATGATGCAAGGGCAACTGAAGTAATGTTCATCGCCGATTTGAATGAATACGAAACGAAACAAACATTTGACGAGTCGTGGCATCCATTGCAAGGACCAGCATTGCTAGTATATAACAATAGTTATTTCACAGAAGATGATATTGCAGGGATCCAACATTTAGGAAGGGGATCCAAATCGGACGATCCTACAAAAACAGGCTAATATGGAGTTGGGTTCAATGCTGTTTATCATATCACTGATGTTCCATCATTCATATCCAAAGCTCCAAACGAAGAAGACACGTTCTGTGCAATGGATCCGCACTGTAGATATGTTCCACGTGCAACAGAATATTCCCCTGGTGTCAGATTTAGTGATCTAAATGATTTACGGGAGCCATTTGCAGACGTTTTCAAATGCTATCATGAAGATAAGCTTCTTGACACCTCGGGCACAGTATTTCGATTGCCTCTTCGCACCCAAATATTTGCCAATACCTCGGATCTTTCCAAAACAGTTGTGACAAAGGAAACAATAGAAAACATGTTAGATCTGTTTACAACCGAAATGGCTGAGTGCTTGTTATTCTTAAAAAACGTAAGACGAATATCAGTTGCATCTATAAAGGATGATAAACTTGAAGTACGTCACACATCCCAACTAACAATGTCGGATGAAGACAAATATGGAAAAGCAGAATTTGACAAATATGTAATCGAGAAAGCTAACTCTTTTAGGGAAAATAGAGAACTTTATATTTCAAATGAGAAAGAAGTTGCATATGAAGTTACATTAAAGGATACTTCAAATACGACAAGAAATGGTTGTTATATCAACGATTTGGTTTCAGTGTAGGGATAGATATTCCAAAACCGGTGCAAGAGGCATTTGAAGATCAAACATTAGGACTTTTACCCCAAGGAGGCATTGCAATGCCCATTGGACACAGTGTGTTGTCGGTTGCAAAGGCATTTTGCTTTCTACCTATGCCATGTACAACGGGCTTAACCATGCATATCAATGGCCATTTTTCTTTGGACAATGATTCTAGAAGAGACTTATGGAAAGATGACAAAATGGAATATAGAACTCAGTGGAATTATCTTATTTTGTCCGATATTATTGCTCCGCTTTATGCCAAAGCGATTGAAATGCAACTAACTGCAATGGAATTGGTTCCATCCAGAAAATATAAAGATTGTCAGCTTAGACAAACTTTCAACGAATTTCATAGCTTTTTCCCAGATTTGGATAAGGCAGAGAACCGATATTGGAAACATTTAACCGTGGAAGTTTACAGGAGTATTTCAAAACTTCACTTAAATGTATTCCTTCGTGGTCATGTGGTTGATAAAGATAACTGTGAATTAGAATGTCATCAACTGTCAGAAAACAATAGCAGTAAGTCTCCAGTTATTTTCAATATTGAGCATGCTGAGGATAGGACAATTACTGCAATATCGAAGGACTTGGGTATGTGTCTGGTGGACACCCCTGACTGGATTTGGAGATGTCTCAATCGATCTAATTTGCAAACTTGCCAGTTGTCTTCGAGTTCCATGATTGGGTTTTTAAAATCGAGTTACTGTGCACTTAACTTTGAGAATGAAATGAAATTGGATTCGACTTCGCTAAAAATGCTGGACAATCTATTGTCCTGTATAAAGTTTTGTAAAAAGTGCAAAGATTTTGAAACGGAGATTGACGGACTTCCTCTTTGCTTGCTGGAAAATGGTGTTTTAACTCAATTTAGCCAAATATCGCCAGTCATTTCAACACCATATTATGAATTATTACCCAGTTCTTTCAACAAAATGTTGCATCATCGATTGCACACAATTTTTGCAGACAGGAATAGTTGCATCGTTTCTCTTTCTGTTGATTTTTTTGCCGAAAATCTGACACAAGATTTGAATTATGAAAGGTACAGACACAAAACCGTTCAGTGGGAACCAAACAATTCCGGCATTCCAAATAAGGAATGGATTGAAAATGTATGGAGATTTTTACAACATATTCTCAGAGATGTTAAAGATCGTCAAGAAATGTTTAAAATGATACATCTTATACTGCCTTGGTCTCTCATTCCAGCAAAGCAAACTTGTAGCACGAAGCGTCTTGGCAAATATGAGGATACACGACAAAAACTTTTTCCCATTGAAAATGCCTTAGAGGTCATTGATTTAGAATCATTTCAACCAGATTTGAAAGCCGTGCTACAAAAACTTAACCTGCCATTATTGGAAAGCCTCTATTTGCCAAGTCAACACCCATTAAGACAGCTTATAGCGTCGCGAAATCGTTTGAGCGATGTTTTGGAATGTTTATATCTTCATAAACAATCTGTTTCTGAAAATGACGCGTTACTGACAGATGACTGTAATAAAATATTGGAGTACTTTGCCGGTGATCTTGACACTTTATTATCGTCGACAGGGAGACAAAGATGTATAGATATGCTCCGAGCTCTACCAATATACGCAACAGTTTATGGAGTAAAAATAAATCTGTTACAAAACAGAAATATTTTGGTTCTACCAAAGGAAATACCTCCTGACGGTATGAAAGTATGGGCAGAAAAATCTCAGATAGTCCTTTTGTGTCATAATGACCGACTCGAAGGAATTTTCAAGCTCTTCAAAGTAACCGAACAATCGCTCTATGAGCTCTATAGAATCCACATCTGTCCAAATTTTCACAACATTCCAAAGGAGGACAGAATTATTCATCTGATTTTCATCAAAGACGAACTTTTAAAAACGTCCGGAGAATACACAATCGAACAAGAAGAACTTATAAGAGGTTTGAAATCATTGAAGTTTGTTCCTAATTTGAATGGAAATACAGAGACAGCATCTGAATTCTTTGACCCACAGATTCATATTATGAAAGAAATGTTACATGACAAAAAGTTTCCACCAGAGCCATTTTCTTCTCAACATTGGAATACATTCATGAAATTGGCTGGAATGGTTTCCATCATCGATTCGACTCTTTTCACGGAATTCGCAAAACAATTGGAGGAAGCTGGAAGAAATGGTCTTTCATCGGAAATAAGAAAAAAATCAAAAGTTCTTGTTGAATACCTTTTGCACAGTGAAAATCTTCATGACGATGCATTTTTGCGGAAAATTGGGAAAACAAAATTTGTGTATCCATATGAGGTACATGACTTTTATTGTAATATCGCTTCACCGCCAAAGGATAACGAGAATGCACTGGTTGCGTATGACCGATCCGTAAGTTCGACTTTTGAAGTGGTGGCATGGACAAAACATTCCATTGTTGCAGATTGGGCAACACCCATAACGATGCTTATCGAAAACAAGCACAAATTACTTTTCCACTTAGGTCTTCAAGAACCTAGCATTGAAACAGTGATAGAGCACATGAAGACAGTTTGTCTGGCACTCTCCAAAAAATCTGGATGTAGACTACATAGTCTGGGAATCGAAAATGTGTCAGCATTGATGGTCAAGTTCTACGAATTTTTAGATAAAAAATTAAAATCACCACAATTGAAAAAACTTAGATTTATTCCATTTGTATTTGTAGTTAGAATACCGAAACTTTTCCAGTGCGACAGATTCACTCTCTCCTTGAACAAAGCTCATAAATTAGCACCATATGCGATGCCTCTACCAGACATATATTACAGATATTTCAATTTGTTTGAAATACTGGGAACATCTAAAGAGGAATCTTACAAGACGTATGCAGATGTTTTAGAACGAATATTTATCGAAGCAAATGATGATTTACATGCAAATGATGATTTGCATGCAAATGAAATTCAAGCAGCATCGACAGCCATGGAAATGTTTTTCTCATTGATACCGTGTGATGATGCAAAAACTGTTGATATAAAAAATTTGTATCTCCTCTCATGCAACAACAAACTTGAAGAATCGCGCTCTCTGATATATCCTGATTGCGAAAAGCTGGAAGACATAATACAAAAGACCGACAAGCACTTCAATTTAATGGCTTCTCTTGGTTATACGAACAGAAAATCAATGAGTAAAAAGCTATTAAAGCTACCCAATTGTTGTCGACCTTTGCTTTTGTCAGACGCTATTTTCATAGACTGCAATTTACTAGAATTACGTGAAGTGGACATTGATCTCTCCTCAGCTTTAACTATATATATTACAAGCCCTGAATTCATCAATGGAATCATAAGAATTGTTTGTAAAGAAAGAGCAGTTGCTAAGCAAGAAATTCCAAACGAAGAAGAAGTCTGTAAAATGCACCAAAGACTTAAGAGTATAAATATCAAAATGGTAGAAAACCTTGAAACGGTGTACTTGTACAAGGATAGAATCATTTACCGGGAGTCACTGTTTTCATATCCCATATTCAATGAAGACAATCAATGCACCCTTTACTTTAGGAAATATAGGCAAAGTACCGATATCTCTGACTGGTTGCAGTACCGTGCTTATGATATCGCCGGAATAATTCAGAAGTGTATAGACTATCCATTGCCACTGACAGCAGCTCTAATCCCAGTTTTGTGTAAATGTATCCGTAATCCAAATGAAATTGAAATATTACTCAATGAGAATGATATACCTCGTCTGGATACAAAATGCATAGCAACAAGGAGCAAATTACCGACACCAGGAGCAATTGTGGAAGAAAAATGGTATAGCATTCTAGACAACAGATGCCTTACATTTGAAAAAGATGACTACGTAGCAGTGTTAATCGGAGTCGACAGTAGAGGGAACAGGGAATTTATATATGCGGTCATAATAGACACAGTACAGTTCTCCAATGGCACAGACCATACCTCAGACATGTACAGAGAATACTTAGTTCAAGTCGCTCCGAACAAAATGCAGAAAATTAAAGCTTTTGACCTTTATCGATTTAATAGGTCATTACAGTCAGAAACAAACAGCCACAGTTTCCCTCGACCACTAGTAGACGACAGATCACAAAATGATATTATCAAAAAAATTGAAAAAGATCTGAGAAAGGCATGGGGAAAGACATTTCCAGAGGAGGAAAGGAAAAGTATTTGTATACGACTGATGTTACAGTGGCATCCAGACAGAAATCCAGATGATGTAAAAAGATCCACAGAAGTGTTTCAGTTCCTAAGCAAAACTATTCAAGCTTTGAAGGATGAAGAGAATCGTAGTTTAAACGAAAATATTCCGAATGATTACGATATCTGTGATAACATTGTGAGAGTCATAAACAAAGAAAAAACAATTCCTAAAAAGCCCTTGGACAAGGATTCAAGACCTTCTGAAGGAAATCGATGGTTAGAACAAGCAAAACATGATGTGATATTTGCCGTCCAAGCTATGGAGTGTGGTAGTCACTTCAACTGGATATGTTATGTATGTCACCAGGTAACTATGATTTCTAATTTATTCTTACTAAATACCATTTCAGATAAAATTGCATGGATTATATCTGTGTGTTGATAATTATTTTTGTCATAGTTGGATTACTACGCTCCTATTTAGGACTTACGAGATTGATCACTGTTCGTTATCTTTGCCTTTACTCCTACAATCTTTCAAAAAGCGATCAATTTTAGATATGATACTAAAAAAAAGTGGCTGAATTAAACCGATTTCGGAATAGACATTTTTGAAAATAGTCACTAAAATCACAGCACAGCAGTCATACTGCAGAAAAGATTGTAGTTGTAACATACATGTAGTTGCGTAAATTTACGTAAAATGAAAAATGCTATCATTCGTGCTATTACTAGATAATCGACCCAAAATTGGCGATGGAGTGATTGCTTCGTGTCGGGATGACTAATATATGATATAGAATTATCGCAGACGTTGATGCTGTGCTTGATTTATATTTTTTGTATATTCTTTCAGTCTCGTTAAATGTCACTTGTTGACCTGCCACCTTTTCTAACTTAGGTCGACCATTGTCATGATACATTATTTTATGTTGATTAGGTGTCAGTTCATCGACCTGACAACCCTTTACCAAATATGAACTACAGTATTTGTTTTTCAGAGTGCATTTATTTCATATGAAAAGGTACATTTATTAAGAAGGGAAACTATTTTTCATACCATTTTATTTGAAAGGTGTAGATCGGTTAGAAGGAACAGCGTACTCATATACCCTATTTGATCTTTAATTTTGAATCTTTAATTACTTGTTTCGGATTTCCAACATTTCGTAATGAGCATCACTGTAGAGACAATTTGTCAAAATGTGCATCTGGTGCATTAAAATTGGTACCATACAAGGTTAACATTATCATTTATGACCCCTGGGTCGAGGCCTCTGTTGGTGGACTGTTATTCCCCGAGGAACTCTACAACCCAGTTGCTATGTACTTTGTTACTAGTTTTGAAAATACTGATTTATATCTAATTGCAGTGGTAAAATTAGAAAGGACTTTGTTTCAAAATTAAGGATTATATCCCTCAGACATAGCTCTGATCCTTCGGATGTATTTGGCTCGTCTTTGGCTCTGTATTGTTCAGCTCATCAAATCTTTAATTACATGTTTCGGATTTCCAACATTTCCGTATGAGCATCACCGAAGAGACATACTTTGTCGAAAAGTGCATCTGGTACATCAAAATTATTACGGTACATACAGTCAATCTGCCAATGTTTATAAGCCTTTATTTACATACTGATTGTCCATTTACTTGATTGAGATCTAAGGAAGGTTCATGGCAGATGTAAACAGTCACCATGTGATGCATACTATCCCTAGGCCCGTGATCCCATCTCCAGTTTTTCTTAGTTTTCGTGTTTGCTCTGTTCTTAATATTGTATTCTGTATATATTTTATGAAATTGATTACTGTTCGTTGTCTTCATCTATTTCATTCATAAAAGTGTAATGCACAGACCGAAACGACGATAAACTACTTTACTTAGTTGATGCAAGGCACCTAAAATGGATCTGTCCTTTTGATACGCAATTGGTACATATCATGTATATTTGGATCTTTCTCTTGAATAGCAATTCACTTCAACATTTCTTTTATCTAATCAAACCAGGCAGCAGAAAAGGCATTAAAAGGGTGGCAATACTATGATGATGCAGGAAAAGTTTTAACTTCGGAAAACCTCTACGACTTAATTCACTATTGTCCTGAGGATCTGAAACGTTCGGCAATGGAGCTGCAGGACATTACCAGTAGCACTCGTAGGATGAGATATCCCGAAAATAGACACAAACCACGTGATGCATACACAAGAGAGAACGCGCAAAAGGCAATAGAGTTGGCGTCTTTGATTGTGGACAGAGTTGATGAACTTATTTAATAAACTTTGGAAAAGGGGTGTGGTAAATTCAGCATAAAATCACGTGGAACTATTACACCTTAATCTTCAATGAAGAAAACTCCAATCTTCTTGCAATAAAATATAAATGGCGAAGTAACAATGTATTAAACGTAATCATAGTCCCAAAAACACATACAAAATCGAGTGTAGGGCAACACGGACCTCCGACAAAAGCGAAGGCAGGATCAGGTGCCATGGAGGAGTAAGCATCCTCTACTGACCGGTATATATACAAAATATTGTGTGTGGATATAATTTAGTGATTTCATCTTCATTTCATTATGTTTTATGAGGCACCTGATCCCACCTCTGGTATATCCAGGGGTCCGTGTTTGCCCAACTCTTGTTTTTGTATTCTATTTAGGACTTACGAGATTGATCACTGTTCGTTATCATGAATGGGTTACATCACTCGTCAGCTTTCTTGTTGATGCTGTGCCCATTTATTGTATATAATGTAACATGCCCAACTCTTGTTTTTTAAATTCTATTTGGGACTTACGAGATTGATCACTGTTTGTCTTTGCATGCTTCCAACTGTTAATAAATCTGTTTCTCTTTTCCTTTTGTTGTTAAAATTATCTTTGATTCCTTATTTTTCTTTCTTTTTTTTAAACAGTTGTAATTGCAGATTATAATTATCGTAATCCTTAAATTATCCGACTAAATAATGTTATATGACAAAAATGCTCTACCTTGAATTGTTTTGACGTTTACACTCTGAATAGTCAATTCAATTGTGTACAATTTATACGAAATGCTTAGAATTCATATCAGTCTTTTGCATCATGAAATATCATATCGAACAACTCTGTTATATTTCATTTTATTGCCTGATGATTTGTCTCGAATGTACATATCTTATTAATTCGCAGTCATAAGATACCAACAATATGTCATAATTATGCCTTTGAAAATGTTTTGGAGATTTCTAGAAACAGACGTACATGTAGATGTACCATGTATGAGGTATTGTACATGTAATAATCTATAATTTGGTTTTAACTACAAGTGTACATGTTTGGTTTGCTAGGCATGAGAAATTTGTGTAATATATTTTCTTTGGTATTCATTGCACCTATATAAATATGTTTTAAATGTACATGTAGTACATGTCACGAAAGAAGCGATGTATTCATCAATAAATGCATCTTGAATAATTGCATTGCTGTGTAAATGTCCAAATCATATTGTGCACTTATTTAAGATCTTGTCTATTTAAACCATACATTTCTTTGATATGTCTGTGTTTTGATACATTTGTCAAAGTACATGTGTATAATAAGGATTTTATCATGCATATTTGAGTACTAAGATAATCAGTAAATGCTTCGAATCATTGATTTATGATTTAAAGAATGTATTTCTAGTTGTAAGGAATAACTCCAGTTTTAAAAGGTCGGATGGGGATGATCATGTATATAAATGGTCATTCTTCCACAAATGCTGACAGTTATTCCTTATAATTAAGTGTTGAGTACTTATGTTCATTAAATTTAAAGTATAATAAATACTATTAATTGTACGTATTTTTAATTTTTCATTTGCGACATATGTCACTCCCCAGTGCATGTATCAGGGAAGGGGGTACACGGCCTAATGTATTTGTCAGGAAAGGGGACGCACAGCCCAGTGAATGTTATTTTGCCTCGGACAAGACGGACGTTATTTCAGTGGATAAAAGGCATGACATCCATGTCATATTAACTTCTGTAGACGGTACATAGCAAATTTAGACGACCTGTGAAAAAAGTCCTTGATTATTAATTTTGTTTACTTGTGTATATGAAGTATCAAAAAAATATTTCTATTTGAAAACGGTATTGTTTAAATTAATGCATAATTAACATTGAATTTCAGTTCTTTGTACAAACACTGGTTTAGTGATGCATCATATTCTATAGGGCATAGTTTTTGTGTGAGATTACATGGGAAGTTCAATATCTGAGAGAGTCTAAATCCCGTACGGAAGGGGTTGAGCTAATAGATAATGTTAGAATCATATATCACATACTGTCGTCATAGTTGAACTAACCAGTCAACAGTCCCTTTTTTGATCATATGTTCACACAAGACACTCCATCAAAAAATCAAATTACAGATTGCACTCCAGAGAGAACTCTTCAAAACTCTTGTTTTTATTATCATTGTACATTCATAGTGAAAACAATACTATGCCTTGGTACATGTAGTTTACTGAAGCGTATTGAAAGTGTCTATCTTTCTAGAAAATATTTATGCATGAAAAACCATGCTGCTAACCTGCATGCTTCACACAAGCAGTCCGGCACAGAGTTAAAATGCTGAATCTTAACCTCCAAGGAAAATATTCATATAAATTCAATCTTTTGTATTCTCTGTATTTGAAACCCCTGGACCTAAAGCGAAATTACATAATCTTATTGCACACAGAAAAACATGCCAAATCATATGTACTTTTTAGCTGGTTCTCCTAAAAGTAAGAGGGAACTTCTACGTTCAGAAATGTATATGTGGCACACGGATGAACGGCGAATAGAAACTAGATGGTATAAAAACAAGGAGAGAGGTGCGTTGCAGAATATACGGAACTGTCACGTAAAATGTTAAAAAAAAGTTTTAAAAGTTTGATAATGATTTGAATCAAAGACAAACGTTCTGAAGTACATGTTCAAAGTACCGTCTGTCAACCTTCTTAGTTTAAGTACATAACTACATGACGATTTCAACTTCTCCATCGTCAACTTCTCATATTTATGTAGCAATATTCCATCATCACCTGCATATGGTGTGTATGTCTCTCAACTTATTCGATACGCAAGAGCTTGTTCTGTGTATGATCAGTTTTTGAATCGAGGCAGGCTACTTACAGACAAGTTGTTCGTTGCAGGTTTCAACAGTCACGTTTAAAGGCAGCATTTCGTAAATTCTATGGTCGTTTAGTTTAGCAATTTTAGTTTACCATATGACCTATAGGCAATTGAGTCAAATGCTGTCGTGATGTGTTTCATTGCCATTGTTAAGCCGGTTTTCACACACTGATTTGACTACGGATTGTTCCGTTTACCTGATCAAGACAGGGCTCACGGCGGGTATGACCGATTAACAGGGGATGCTTACTCCTCCTAGGCACCTGATCCACTTCTCTGGTGTGCCCAGGGGTCCGTGTTTGCCAACTCTTTTTTTTGTATTCTTTTAGGGACTACGAGATTGATCACTGTTCGTTATATTTGCCTTTACACGTTAAGAACGGGATTTTGGTATGTAGGGACTAAAGGTTACATGCTTTGAAAAATTAGTAATAAAATCTATACAATTTATTAGATGAAAATCTGGGACATAAAATTCTAGTCCTGATTCATGATTAAAAGTTATGTCCAACAAAATATAACATAACTTTTTATTTTGTAATATATAATACATAGTATGTAATAGAACCTGATGGAAACTGTTTAGATTCTAGGCCTATAAAAAATAACCCCCCCCCAAACAAACATAGGCGTAGGACTGGCTTTAAACTAGGGGGGGGTGGGGCAAACATCTAAATAATGTAACAAGCCCCCCCAAAAAGTAATTAGAACACTCGCAAAAGTGGAGGGGGGGGGGGGGGGGCAAACTTCTAAATTATGTAAACGTACCTTACGTTGGTGCAGAAAAAAAAGTTTGCTTAGCCTAGTTACTTAACTGACAAAAAGTGGAGGAGGGCAAAAAGGGGGGAGGGGGCAAAAACATACTTTGCCCCTATGCACCCCCGTGGAACCTAGCCCATGATAAAGTAATCAATAGGGCCTAACATTCTTCTATGGTAGAGCTCTCGCCTCTGTTGATAGGAGGTCGTGCGTTCGAGCCCCGTGCTCGGCACTCGGCAGCGTCAAAACTAAGACGTTTGAAAATAGGTAGTGGTTGCTCCTTCGCCAATGGAAGTCGGCATTAAAAAGTGAGAAACACGGGTCTTCAAGGACATGACCTTTAACGGAGTTCCGTGTCGCAGCAGGTGTGGCACGCAAAAGAACCCTCACTGCTAAAAGCCATGATCAAGTGCTAAGCATAGGTCTAAATTTGCAGCCCTTCACCGGCAATGTGACGTCTCAATAGAGTGAAATATTCTCGACGGGACGAAAAACAACAAATCAATCTAATCTGTTCAAAACAAGGTCAAATTCATTAGGATATATTTATATAGTGAAGAGTGGAACCCTCACTCCCCCCGTACCTTCCCTCCCCTTTATGTGGACCAAAATGTTATTTATTATGATGAGTAGACAATATAGCTCTAAAGATACACCCCAAAAATAATTTTTACGAAGAGCTATCCGCCTCCCAACGTGGGCTTCACCTTAAACCTCAAGTAGCCTACTGGGCCCCCTCTTTCAAAAGACCCCCCCCCTCCCCTCTCCCATCCCTGTGACAAAGGTCACACGAAAAACCGCCATCCACGTGATACTGTTGTGTGATGAAAGATTGCCATTGCTTGAAAAATCATCGGCATACTTACCGGTTAATATCGTGCAACGTCGCGACAGAAATATGAATATTCCTATTTTATTTCAATAATTTAGCTTGTTACCCTCAACCATCATCCCCTGTTGACGCTAGTGAATAGAATCAGGATTGAATAAGAAAAGAGTAAATAATGAATGATAAGTACAAGTTAAATAGAAAAAATACGCATGTCATGAGGTTAGTTTTTAAATACAAGTTATGTTATAGTAGAAGAATAAAGGAAAGTTATAAACATGTAAATATATAGCCATTGTCTAAACCGATAGGTTTTTCTCTCTATTACACACTGCATTCATTTGAATACAGTGTACGGAGAGAAAATCCGTGGTCCGACTAGGTTCATTTGTTTACCACTTTATCATGAAATACGAATAACAGTCACTTATGGCAACTAAAAATATTTCTAATTTCATATAATTTGAAAGAAAATAATGTGCGCCCAGAACTTACCATGATACATAATCAAGAATACATGATTGAGATTGAAATTGACTCGTATATATATCATGCAGATGTGTGAGATTTTTAATATTACCATGGCGAACCAATTCTTAAGCCTAATAAGCGATGCTATGTTAGAAACGTAATTTTTTTTCATTTTTATTTTTTTGGGGTGAATATTTTACATGTATTTTGTTTTTTAAGCCAAGTAATAAAAAAAATGATTCTTAGCCAGTAAAATTTTTAGTTGGTTTTTCATCCCCGAAATAGTTTATATGTTCATGAATATAATAGCGCACTTGTAAATCTGTTACTAAACATGTACATAAAAATACTAAATTTGGTTGCCATGGCAACTAAGTATTTTCTGAAACATGAAAGATATAGTACACATTTATGCACATATTTACATTGATTGCGGATGATTTATTTGAAGAAATAATGAGAATATGTGACTTGGTGGATGATTAAAAGATAGCGAGATTTCATTGATACTTGACAATGGCATACCCCCAAATTTTGAAACAAAAATATTTTTAGTTAGCAAATATGACATTCGCTTGAATTTTTATATTCCCACACATAAGGTTTATGAGATTACTTATGGATAATTCTTCTATCTGTATGTTTGGTGGCATTTTCTTGCAAATGACGTCGGTAAATGCCTAAAATTGATTTTTGTCAAAAATAGTCAAAAATTGCCGAAACATTGGTTTTCAACCTCCCAGAAAAAATAGATAATCCAATTTTGAGTCATGGATGTTTTTATTATTTTTTGTTATACTGAAACCTAGTCTTTAAGTAAACAATAGAGAAATTTGCTCACAGGTAACATTAATTTTGTGTATTTTAATCAAAAAAGGGCCAAATTAAGCATTTTTAAGCATCTTGGACCATTTTCAGGGTGTTCTTGTTACCATGAGCACGGTACCTCAAATGCAATTTTTGGTACATGTATTATGTTGGTAACTTTTCTCGGGATACCAAGAGATTTGGGCCGAGCGAAGCGAGGGACCAAATCGAGTGGCGGAGAGAAAGTTTACAACAACATACTTAGTACATGTTTTACAACGGAGAAATCAAGCTTCTTTGTAGGTGCCAATCGTTAATTTTTTATTACCCTTCTGCATTTATTTATCCTTTAATCAAGATCATCAATTTAGTCTTTGATTGGTACAATTGTATTCGGTGAGTTTGTTAACTTGGGGGACCCTTCAGGGAATTTACCTGTATTCCAGAGCCAGGTGAGGGTGTATAGTGAGTAGATTTCAAGAATTATGAGGATTTTTTTTTTCTACACATTCTGCTTCCATGTTTCAAGGAGTGGCTGTCTTAGTCTTTTCAAATGTTTTTGTTAAGGACTTACTAATACCTGTTTCTTTGGAACATTTTCGGACAAGATGGAAAGGATTTCCCATGTTTTCTGGATATCAATTCATTTGAAAAGGATCATAAATGGAAAAAAAAATATCGGAGGGGTGGGGGGGGGGGCGCGATTTTTCGGACACAGTCAGATATGCTGGTAGAATGATATCAAACTTCCTGTGTATATGAATAGGTTTTTAAATGACAAGCCTGATGCGCGTGGATATGTCGGTTGTGATGGTAGTTACAACATACAAAATATTCAATGCAGCGTTCAGATGCGGAAATTTGGTTACGTAGGAATTGAAAAGGAGAGAGTAAACATTTTTGTAGAATATCTTAGATAAAACTGTATTTCCTATTTATGTCTATCAGCATATCTATCTATTGTTTCAGTTGGTAAAGTTTTTGTTGTTTGGCCTTTCCTTTTGTTTTTGGGGGGGGGGGGGTTCAGTGTAATTTTTCAATTCACGAACGCTGTGTTCAGAAAGCATGACGAACCAGTCATGATTGCTCCCAATCATTTGAAAAAATCATTGATCTAATGAATTTGCAAATACAATGGTATGGTTACACCAACCATGGAGCTTGGCACTAGGGGTGTACAATGATTTGGATATGGGCAAAAATCTTTTGTTCGAGGTGTAAACATGTACTAAATTCTATGGAGGGTGTCAAATAACACTATATTGCCAAATTTCAGCCCAAAACGAGTGAGGGTAGCTTATTCCACCCCTTATGTAAATTTTTTGATGCTTACAGAGAATGGCTCAAAAAAGCACTAATCTACAATGTACTATGTGTAATTATAATATGATTTAACAATTCTGAACATTAATGACGAATTAAAGAGTTAAATTTTGTCATACATGTAATGTCCAACTGAGGCGAACTTTTGAGTTCCACTTGATGTGTTTATGTTGATGAGTTATAAATTTAATGTATAAATTGTGCACACTTATCGGAAATGAAACTGTTCAAAGAATAATTTGCCACATTAATTCCTATAAACACAACTTATTGAGATTATTTATATTAATAATGGAATATAGCTTACATTGATACATTGAGCCAAAGAGGGAAGGGTGTAGACTTTGCCTGTTATCTATCTGGTAAAGGCATACCACCATGTAACAAAGACACTATGACCACCAGAAACAGCCTATCATTATACATTGCTTGGGGACACTCCCTTGTGAGTTATAGTCTCTCTTGATGTCACGAGCTAGATTAAGCAGTTTGACCATAGAGCATAAGATCCAGCCGATCAACAGTTGATCCTTGTCAGAAGAAAACAGTTTATTTGGGGTCTATACGAATAATTATCCAGAGTATGTTAGGGGTATTGCTGATATGATGAGAATAACCAAGGAACAGAATGGTATAACTTGCTGTCGAGCATGAGAAGTTGAATATGTATGTTGTAAATTTGACTGATTATCATTCACACTTTCCTAGTTGGTCCCTCAGAAGCCCGAATAACACTAGATGATGATAAATAACCTTACCAAGTAACCATGTTTTTTTTTTTGCTCATCGTCATTAACATAGCCGTACAAAGCAATTTCTCATGTGTGTAGTAATCTCTTAAAGCCATTTCTCGCACATGATTGTCGTTACATGTACCATTGTTTATAAAGCATAGACAATCTTGGTTGTTTTTGATTAAAAACCAAAGAATGGAGGAGAATGAAAACTCAGCAATTTCTCCGTCTTTACTTAGATTGTTCACTTATTAATATAAAATGTCAGCGAAATAAAATGAGCAATGAAAATAAAAGGTAATATAAATGGCACCTGATCTTTGGATTAAGATATTATAAAGGAATATGCCGAGATATACTAATAAGAAAATGTTTTGAGGATAAAATTGGATAATTAAAAATGTCATGTAAAGAATGATATGCACAATGACATGATACAATAGTCTAATCAAAAAGAACGGCTAATGCTAATGTAAAATGCCAGTGGCATTACTAAAGGTAAAATGTAATGTAATCGATTACAATAAATTACCATGTAATCTTAAAAAATACACGATTAAGATTACATTTGATTACCTTGAAAAATTTGTAATCAATTACAGTGCTTGATTACGGATTACAGATTTACGATTACCCCATCTCTGGTAAATATGATCCCCTATTGCAGCTCCACCGCACCTTCATAGTCCAGGATTTGAAAAACTTGAAATATGCACTATTTGAAGATGCTTGCATACAACTATGTGGAGATTTTCCCATTGAAAACCGTGATCCCTTATTGTGGCCCCATCATATCCCTACCCTTTCTATGAAAATACCAAGGATCTGCACTATCTAGCTGATATAATGATTGATTACTGATTATGGTGTAATTACTGTTCGCGGTTTCAAGCAACACACGATTTGCGTTCGCCTTAATTTGAATTTGGCGCTTAATTTATGAATGGTAATCACATTTCATTGCTCAGCTGGGGATGAAAGAGCGAAACAATATAACTTCCGAATATCAGTCTACTCAAAATTTGACAAAATTCTTCTAGATATGAAAATATGCTGGGGATACCATTCTATATATAGGAGATGGTATCAACTTAGCTTGGTGTAAAATGCTGACTCTGGACCCTCCAATTTTGGACCTCCAAATGGAGAGAGGGATGGAGCTTCTTGTCATAAGAGATTGTCAGGGTGTAGCTTTTGGAGTTCATTTCAAAACATAATTTATTCTGTAATTTCAATTTCTGATCATGACATCCTGGCTGTCCCCAGTGGTTGTAGGTAAACAGAATGTTATCCAAACAAAAAAATCCTTTGAAACCCCCTACATAAACGAATTTCTCCATACCATGATCTGAAAAGGGCAGACTGTCATCACCTTTCACTTGTTACTTCAAACACAAACAAGAAAAACCTCACCATTTCACAATACATGTAATTATTTACAATTTCACTATTTCACTTTGCAAAATTATTTCTGCTGATCACAGTTTGTACGGACGTCCTTGCACCACTTATGCGCTGGTACGAAAATACACATTTATAGTGTCATGTACCCTAACCGGAAGAAGAAGAAGAATATTACTGTACTATATGTATCATGCTGAAGATTTTTTTTTTTTTTTTTGGTTGCGTTTTTGCTTTTTTGTTTGTCATGTTTTACACATAAATAATTCAATATTATAACCTTATGTTTGATTTTTTTAAAAATCTATTTTAAGAAAAACGTGCATGCATAATAACGTTATAAAAATTGGGGCTTTTGTTGTCACCCGGATGAAATTGGGGGGAAATTTGGAACATTGGCTCAGTAAATAATACATAAAAATCCTGACATATGCTGTACTGAGCAAGGTTTCAATTTGTGAATTTTGATCTCTCATCACCACATTGTATCTGCTATCCCAAATTTATTGGACATCACAGAACCAGTTTACCTATGCTCAGGAAATTGAAATGACAGATACAATAAGGTAAGTGTTGGTATTCACTTCAGAAAATCCACCTTTGAAGTCTCTAATGACAAGAGGCTCCATCCTCTCCATTTTGGACCCTCCACTTTGGAGACTCCAGAGTCAGCATTTTACACTAAGCCATATTTTGTTTTTACCATATCAACGTTAAAAGCACGTCTTAATTAATTACGCCATATTACGGAATGTCTAAAAATATACATGTACAATCCATATGGATAGCATCCCCCCCCCCCCAAAAAAAAAATCTAAAAAATATAGCACTGTCCAGCAAACACGCACTGATCATGATATCATGCTTTGAAACACGTAACTCAAGTGAGAACAATCAGAGTTGATATGTTAAATCACCCCACAATAATCTGCATTAATTCTGACAGCAGCCTGTAATTATTTTTTAATTAGTTCATTCAGGAAATAAAATTATATTTTTTTTTAAGCATACTATTTACATATATTATTTTTGTGTATTGTAAGGCGCATCATCATTGGTTCGTTTGATATCACGTGTCAATTAAAGTACAGAAATGCGGATTGACCGGGTCTTTCTAATTATAAACTTAAAAAAAAACTCGGATTGACCTGTACTTTCTAATTATAGATTACGGAAACTTTGTAACGTGCAACAATAATTGTGATTCGCTGACGTTTGTCTTTTCAACCAATTCTCTTTCCGGATCTTCTGTGACGTCACAATAAAGACGGTGAAATAGGAATTTAAAAGATTCTCTATTATTACAGTTTTTATAAAATTACTTTATCAGTATAAAGAACCCACACTAAAATTAAAACAGGTTACTATTTTTTTTTAAATCTCAACATGTTAAAAAAGAAAACAAAAATGCGATAAAAACAGCTTACTATTTTTTTTTTATCTCAAATGTTAAAAAAGAAAACAAAAATGCAATTTGTGTTCCCTAATTTTGTCAAGCTTTATTTGAAAAATAAATATAACAAATGTAGCCCTTTCAATCGGTCAATCCATAGATTATCGACTTCACAGAAAAGCATATCGACCTCGCACTTCGTGCTCGGTCGATATGCTTTTCTGTGAAGTCGATATATCTATGGATCGACCTCATGAAAGGGCTATATTTGTATAATGTAGTAGTTCTCTATTTTCAAAACAAGGCCGGAACCGAGTACCTGGTATACATGTAGCTCTCATTACATACATTTATAAAGACATCAAAAGTAATATCTTTGCAGCATTCAGAAGCGACAGTTTAGTTTATGAAAAAAAAAAATAACAAAACTTTTAAATTTTAGGACTGTTTTCAGTTCCAGTGGAAAGAATATACAAATACATGTATACATACGTGTATTCACATTGCACGAGTAAATGGTTTTATTCATCGATGCACTGTGTAGTGCATGTGTGCAACGTGGGGGGGGGGGGGGGTCTGAACCTATAACATTAGGTATAAACGTCCCGCTGATATGCCCCCTTAGCATTTTTAATATTCTTGAAATCATTACTGTTGAAAATTCTGACCTAATTATACATAATGTGACAGTTGCTGGTCATGCAAGTAAGTGCACATTGTTATTTTAATACCCGGGTTGTAGTTACATTGCATGTCTTGGGGAAACTGTCATAATATTTCATGGATGCATTCCAGTGGATAAATTTACCACCCATTGATGTAATGACATGTCAAATTTTCTATCCATTGATAAAGCATTGATGAAATTGCAACCCATTCCATATATTTAACTTGTCAGCGGCACATCTGGAATAGTAGAATTATTAAACAAACAGCATGATAGTTCGCCTCAGTCAGCGTGCAATGTTCACCGACTGGCCATTTGGTCTCAATAGAATGGATACTGTTTTGCATAAAAAGCTCAATCCGATTGGTCAGTGCTACCGACTGTATCATGCAAAACAGTATTCTGCTTCTGCAACTGCCACATAGTAGCCAAAATCATCTTGCTGATTATTATGCTACGAACTTGACTGGTGCGCAATAAAAACAGGATAAAAACAGGGTAAAATATTTAAAAGTTTTAGGCTTGGGACACTTGAGACTTAAAAACCTCAAGTGTGCTCACTGACACTACACCGGGCTGCAGCGAATTCCACTCCCTGATGGTCATTGGGAATCTATATAGTCTGACCTGCAAGATGGTACATTGTAGTATTCATTCTATTGAGACCAAATGACTAGTCGGTGAGTAATGTTATGAAAACATTCCACGCTCACTGAAGCGAACTATCATGCTGTTTGTTTAACATTTCACGGCCGGGGTTTTGATGTTGCATTTTTTAAAGGTGGAATGAAACGTTTGACAATTTTTTGCCTATGAGGAGTTTCGGATCAAAATGTGCTTAGCCCCTGTGGAATGAAGGGATTTCCTAACAACTCGGACACTCTTTTCAACACTGTAGAATTTAGATAGACAGGCTCCGAGTATGCGTATCAAATTGGTATCATTTCCAAAAGTCCCTATATGGTCAGTACAATGAATTAAATTGACCGCTCGTGTTGGCCCTACACTCGACTTTTTTTTTTGGGGGGGGGGGGGGGGGGGTACTGATTAGTATTAAACGCATTGTTTAACGTCGTTAATTTATATATACATGTATATCACAAATTATACAGAATACTGTCTAATAGTGTAACCTTTAATGAACACCATTTTTACAAAATATGGAACGCGAATATGGATCACCCGCTGTAAAGTTAATGCTATCTAAACACCGACCTTCACCTAGAGCAATATTTATAAACAAGCTGTCATTCGCCTTGTGCACTGGGGCAATGGTGGAAGTGATTCAAGGTAGGTCTACTTTACTTCAGGCATTGGGCATTTTATATCTTTGAATTATATTTACCAAACATGTTGGCATACAACCATGTTACATAAAATGAAAAGTACACATGTATGCATCATACACAATGTGTTATCAGAAATACATACATGAACATATAAGTACATACATATTGGTGAAGTCAACTATGTTTACAACTTTAAGTGTATACACAAACAGTAATGCTAACAGATATGAATTGATCAATATAATAAAAAAATGCATTATTACACTCTATTTTTAGAACGCAATTCAAAACATTTCATGGAGAAATCTAGAATGAACTGCATTTACCTGTTTACATGTTTACAGGATTACAAATTTCCCTTCAACATGTGATCAATGTTCATTGAATAATATTTTTACGCAAATCTTTAATTGTATGTAGGACAGTCATACAGTATAAAATGGATTTGTTTACAAAAGTGACCAAAACAAAAAACAAAAACCAAAAAAACAAAAAACAAACAAAACAAAAAACAACAAACAAAAATTGAGATACATGGTTTTGAATATCTGCCAGTTTCAATTTCTAAAGTATGTTGTTTTTGTTGTATAGAAGTAAACATGCTAGGAGCAATGTCGATGAGAGCGGGTTTATTTATATACTAGGCACGGGACCAAAAACAATCCCATTAAACTCGAAATAGATAATAAATATATCTATCTGGAAATACCCCTTTCTATATATAGCCTTTAGAGGCTTGACTGGCTTACCGTCTGATATCGCATACGATTAACGATACGATATCAGACGGCAGACCAGTCTAAGCGGCCTGGTTCCCGAGACTCCACTTGGAAGGCCTCCCTCGGGAACCAGGCTACTAGAGGCTCCGATGTTTACTGACCTCGCCAGAGTTTTGTATGACAGTGGCGGATCCAGGATTAGTCAAAAGGGGGGGAGGGGCGGTCCTTTGAAAGAGGGGGGCCAATAGGCTAGATGCCTGTACAGATGAAGCTCAATGGGGGCTCAAGAGGCGAAGCCCCCCAAAGTTCCTGGGTTATAAGGCTTATAACTGTACATGGTCATGAAAAGGGTGTGTGTGTGTGGGGGGGGGGGGGGGGGGGTTAAATCTGCCTATGAATGGGATCCTTATAATGCACGGAATGTTGGCGCTAGCCTGGGGTCATTATTAGGAATTCCAATGTGGGAATTACAGTTTGAAAATATCTAATTAATCCATTGAGGCTTGATTTAAGCAGAGGATGTCTGATTCTCAATCACTGTACTCAGGTTTTCTTTGCAGTTCTGTGACCTGTATGTATACATATGCCTCAGATGTGGTCTATGTATTGTGTTTATATAGTCATTCCCTAGTCCCTCTGTTTGTGATCCTCTCTACACTCGCAAACTGTACAAACTGTTTTCAATGCTTGTACCTGGAAATTCGGTTGTACATTGGACTCCGTTACACATACAACTGTTACAATACATTCGTAATAATAATAATAATACCATATTTGTATGGCACCCTTTTCATACAACATGTACGCTCAAAGGTGCTTTACAATGCATATATAATAATAGATAATAGATATAATAATACCATAAAAATCACCAAAATAAAAAAAGTACTTACTATTAAGATCGATGATAAGGGTTTTTTTCTTTTTTTAATGAAAAATCTGAAAAAGAAGTACCATAATTAATACGCTAAATTAAAACATAAGATAAACATCAGTTTCAAAGCATATTGAAATGGTAATGGGGTACACGCACGTACACACAGTACTTGATTATAATACATTAAACATGTAAAACATAAAAATGAAAATATAAAAAAAAAAAATTGTACCATTAGTAATAGAAAGATTAAACGCACAGTCAGACAGACAAAATAATCTTATTAAACTGAAATTAGTCCTGAAAAAGCTTGATGGAAAAAATGTGTTTTCAGTGATTTCTTGAAAACACTCAGTGTTCTACAGTCCCTTACATGTTTTGGAAGGGCATTCCACAGTTTTGGGGCTATTGATCTGAAACATCGATCCCCATAAGTAACGGTTCGACTTTTTGGAACAACTAGAGTGACCGATTGTTTTGTCGACCTAAGATTTCGGGCAGGCTTATATACTTCTAGTAATCGCTTGATATAAACTGGACACTCATCATGTAAAGCTTTGTAAGTGTAGGTAAGTATCTTATATTCTTAGTCTTGGTGTTATATGGTCGTAACGAGGGGTCTTGCATTACGGAGACGTCGGCAGTGTTTCGAACACGTTGGAGGCTTGCCCAGAACTGTTTTGGAACACCCACCAAAGAGCTTACAATAATCTAACCTTTGATGTTACCTTGGTGTTCACAAGAAATTTAGTGGGGGCCATCTGTTGTTAAATACTTTTCTGATGTGCCTATTTTTGCCGCAACTGTGCATAAACAAAGATCTGCGACAGATTCACTTGTTGTTCCATATCCATCTTGGAAGTCCAAGCATGACACCAAGATTTCGAACACAGGTTGAAGGACTTAATTTTTGAATCACCCACTGTTCACTTGAAATGTTTTCTAATTAGATTTGCATTTACGACCGGATGCAAATTACAATGACCTCGGTTTATCTGTGTTGATTTTTCAACATATTGCCATGCATCCAAGACACAATGTCGTGTAGACAACACTCAATTGCCATGTAATGTCTTCTGCCTGCGAAGCTTTTGTCCATAGGTTTAAATGATAATAAAGCTGAGAGTATCAGCGTAAAAATTGGTGATCAAAGTCCATGATATCTACAGATTGGAACCAACTGGGTTTTGTGTACATTGTTATAAATTTGAGACCCAGCCATGACCTTTGCGTACACCGAAATTCATTACCCACTGGCCTTAGACTTGGCGCCGATCTATGCAGACCGTTTGTTGACGATCACTGAGGTAAGATTGATATCCAAGCCTAGTGATTTGCTGTTGATTTCCATACAGATTGTTGAAGTCGGTGATTTTTGCAACAGGGTAGTGTGGTCAATAGTTGTCAAATGCAGGGAAAAGATCTAGCATCACAAGACAGTGACATCTTTTGGTCTAAAGATTGTAGTAATCATCTGTAACCTTCAGTAGAGCAGTTTCGTTTTGAATGGGACTGCCTTATGCTGAACTGGTGTTCTTATCATGAAGGTTGTTTTAAAGTCAAATGGTCTTCAATACGGGAGTTCACTACCTTTTCCAGGACCTTGAAATGAAAGCAAGGTTGGACACAGGTCCTGTAGTTCGGTAAGGGTATTGGGTTCAAGATTGGCTTTTTTCAGAAGAGGTCTTATATGTGCATTTTGAAAGCTGCTGGTACATTGCAGTTTTAAGTCGATAGGATTTATATGTTCTGCCAGAACTGGATAGAAGTTTCTTGAACAATTCGTACCATGTAAAACATGTTTACGAATTTTGTGTACTTGGTGGACCCCGAAACTTTTAGAAAGTATTGTGCCTTGTTTATAGCCAGTATTGATTATTTTTAGTAACAGGGTGATGTTTATTAGAATAGTCTAGAACGGTGCGTTTGTCTGAATTATGTCAACAAATTACATATTAATCATACTTTCTAGCGTGTTCTAGAAATGAGGAAATATATATAAGACAGTGACTTGATGAAATTGAAAAGACACTCGTTGATTTATTGAAATCTATACGGGAATAATTATTTATTTTTGTGCTCTTACTGATATACTGATTACTGCGAGAAGTTTTTTTGATAAATTTGGATTAATTAATAACCGGCCGGACAAACATTGTAAGTTAGATTTTTCTTTTGTAATTAGAGAATTGTTATTCTTGTTTAATTTTATGTATAATTGTAATAAATAGTAAAATTCTTGATAGTGTTATGTTTTGAATCAGCTTGTATTTCGTAAAAGGTTAAATTTCTGACCTTGATTTATATCGTAAACAGAATAATATTTTCGATATATGCATACAACTTTTGTATATGTACGTCTATAATCATAAAATGTTCTTCTGTATTATTAGTTGCCCCCCTTGTGGACCCTAATTTGGTCAATAATTTAAAATTATCAATTCCAGAAGCCCTAGCGAGCTGAACCTAATGATAATATTGGGTATTATACATCTTACCCTGCTTTCCCAACGCCCAGTAATTCATGAAATTCCTTTGCCATATGATATAAAGGAAGAAATGGTGTACATTTACAGTTTAATTACCGTCATTCAGGTCAACATGAGATCGGGCCCCAGACATAATTGATTACTTATATTTAAAGATGGGTAGCACGGATGTTGTAAAACACTGCTGGGTTTTTAAAGAGAAATCAAATTTGCAAACATATATGAAAAATCATTTGTTATAGAAATCATTTCTCAAGATAGCTTGGATTTGAAAATTTAGACTTTAAATTAGTCTATTTCTCGTTTATGTCTTGAGGGCCGGGTCTACGAGATCGGAACCTGCCAAAGGTCGTTCATACATTATATACAATTATACTTTATTTATTATTATTATTTTTTTAAAGAGCATCAAATTGTGATAAAAGATATTATGAATATTATATTTTTTTCACATAGACAAACGACCACATTCATTTAGGAAAGATTACATAACCTTAAGGTAGTCCTACTCCTGGGACTTACTTGTGATTTCCAAAAAATTGAGATTTAAATACTTAGATTGTTAAATTTTAGGGTTATTGATAAAAGCAAAAATTAGGGGTTGTCAGTACAATGAGTAAATTATGGTATTTTTATTAAGTGTACCCCCTATCTGTCAAACCGGCAATACAGAATTTCATTGGAAGAAGTCCTAGAAAATTGTTCCAATAATTTTTGTTTGAGGTATGATCCTGCAATTTTTTTTTCTTTAATATGAAAGTAGATATGTTCTAAGTAGATAAATAGAAGTGAAATTTTAACTTTTAATTTTCTGTTTTTTTAATAATGGTGGTACAAAATTGAACCCAATACGGCCGATGGCAGTCAAAATAACAAGCACTGCAAAATCAACTAATATGAATATTTTTAAAAAAATTTGACTTGTGATTTTTATTCAACGTCGCCATAATATGTTCATATATGAAATGCTTTGTTAAATGCATTAAAAAAATCTACAACTTTCAGCATAAATTCTCACAGGCATCTCCATTTATATTTTACAATTTTTTTTGGCCAAAAATTAGCCATTTTTGAGGATTGATTTCCACATTAATAGAAGGGATAAAAAAATTATATAATGTAACAAGTGCTTATTTTTATCTAATTCCTCAAGTGCATTATTGCATTTCATGAAAAAAAATCTTTTAAATTTACAGATAATTTTAACGTGCTACACGTATGATATCAGTTAACAAATATGTTACCTTCTGTTTATGTGTGATTAGATGACAACAAATGGAAGAAAAATTGGAATTTCATAGATATTCAACTATGAGTGATGGAATTTCTTAATTCATTTACTAATGTTAAAATACATCAATTAAATGAAAAATAAGTATAAATCAGCCTAAAATGAGCACTTTCACCAGTCAGACGTCCACGCTTACTGACCCCTTACTTTGAAACGTTTAAATTTTTGATCATATGAAAGAGGATCGTTCTTGCTACATCATGGTTAGGTTTTTGATATGGCGCAAAAGAATATTTATTTTGTTAACTTTCTTGAACATACTGTACTTAGGGATTTTTTTTCACTTGCTCTCTGGTACTTGTTCATTTGCCCAAGATGAACTTTAACAAATAAAAAAAAAGCCAAAAGGAAATCCAAAATGCTTTACGTTTTAACTACTGAGAGATTCTTTTAAGTAAAAAGCCTAACTGCACCTGCATATTATTATGACAGGTGAAATTGATTAATCTATTAATAATTTACATATCTCTCCCAGGAGGACAAAATTTCGATGTGCATTTTTTATTATTTCAGATCCCCCAACTAACTTCATTATATAAATCTATAGAGATAAAAATAACTGTGGGAGACTCCGTTTTCTATTTATAGCTGTCTCTTTTAAAGTGCACATGTGGGGATTTCCTAATTAATTATATATTTTGGCGGCACATATTAGTATATGCTGTTTCTGTCTCAGCCTCTGGCGCTTCATCCTTTGTTCCAAAATAGAATCCATCAAAATAGAATCTATTGATCATTTTTTTCATCAAGTGAAACGGGTAGAATTAATGAGATATCTACCTTCTATCGTGAGATGTATGGCGTGAAATTTTAAAATTAAAAAAAATCCGACCCCGCTCTACTTTATCACCTTCTTTTCAAGTCCAAGGTGCATTTTTTGTTACATGTAACACAGAGTATAATAATATTGCACAATTCTTGAATGTATAAAGGCCTATTCAATATATGTGCTGAATTTTTTTTTTATAGACATTGTATCAATAGATTTGCGCCAACAATGAATCCCCAGTGGACCGAAGATAAATTATGAATCACCCTTCGTGTTATCAAAGTAGGAAAATTAAAAAAAAGAAGTCCTTTTTTAGTTACATGAAGGGCTTTCGAATCACATATATATGATACCACAATGCAGATTAGTCATAAAGCGACAATTTCCATGCTTCTTAAAAATATTACTCATACATACATATTATTTTTTATATTTACATGTTTGCTAATTCAATTGTGTCCCATCTTGACCTGTCATTATTCGCCAGAGCAATTTCAAATAAAATGTGGCCCTTTGTAAATGAAAACATGACTTCACTTTGTATCAAGCACTGAGGATGGTAGGTTAATCCATTTACATTTTTGTTCAATACGATGCTTCAATTACCTGAAAAGTACCAATATTTAATAGGGCACATGCCATTAGATATGGTACATGTGTACCTACATGCTGCATTTGATGATGCAGAAGTATCATCATGCTCCAAATGTCTCATGTTATGTGCATTCTGGATTTTTTAAAAATTATTATTACTATTATAAACATGTTTTGTAAACTATCATAATTATATGGTATGATCATGCAATCACATGTGCCATGCCCAAGAGGGGCCCCTATTTGGATACACAAATCATGCATGCAGGTGCTAGCTAGATAGCTAAGTTGGTAGAGGCACCTGACTGGAGATTAAATAGGCCGGCGCGAGTTCCTCAGGAAATCATCCGATGTGTTCACGTCATATTGATAGCCACGATTATTTTTTTACTTCATTAAATCTTTGTCAACGAAGTGTGTAACTTATGTACGCATAGAAATCCAGGTACAAGAAAATAGTGGTGGACAAATGTTAATTCACAGAATTTTCCTTTTTCATGTTCGTCATTAGATTACTGATTATTGGCTGCAGTTCATTTGCCCAGTTTCAGATCATGGCCAGATCCGAATCACTTTGTAATTTTTATTTCTAAAATATACACGTACTTTTTTAAAATTATATACAATTATAGCCTTGTTGATGAGGTCAATTCATGGTTTTTATAGCACCAACCCTGAGTAAAATATTGACCGAGGACGCAGTCAGGTCTATATTGTTACTCAGGGTGGTGCTTTTAAAACATGATGACCGAATTCAACATGCTATAATTGTTTTATTAGGTTTTTTAACAGTTTTTGCTGCAATAACTTACATATCACAATAATATTTTTGTAGTTATAATAATGCAACAGCTTGAGTTCGTTGATTTTAGCACTATAATTGTGACATACAATAAGAAAGCTAAAGGATGCACTATAATTGTTACGTCACAATTTAGAAAGCTGACGGGAGAAACGAAAGTGTGCTATTTTAGGAAACGTCAGGCAATATACTTCTTATTTTAGGAACATCAGGTCTGTACATTATTTATGAAAAGTATTGGTGTTGTTTACGACCAATAGAAATTAAAGGAAATTACAATGGAAAAATAATTCATTGAAATTATTTCTCCTTACAAAGTTCGCATCATAATAAAGATGATTAACTAAGGGATACAATCAGGACCTTGTAGGGAAGATTAAAAAGAAGTACTTAGTAAGCGTTGAGATACATGTAGTGGTAATCAAACCTGGTGCATGCGTTTGCCATGGTAACGGAAGGTATAAGGTTTTTCAGGTCAATGGTATTTTCTATGGGTGATACATAAAGGAAAATGCTAAAAGTAACTAATATATGAGGATAGGATAATCAATTTGGTTTACATGTTTTTTTCATGGTCTTATAGCGCCATGCATGGATATTATAAAAAGTAATGACGCTGTTCCTCACATTTTCTTTGACTAAGACACCATTATGAATTTATAAGGTACAATTACATGTAATTGGAACACCCCCACGCAACGAAGTTTTTCTGGAGTATATTGTGTTGACCTGATTCCGTGTGTTCATGACATTGTCGTCGCCCTGGATAGTTTTTTCATTTCTTGATGAATTTATATGAAAACTTTGGGAAAATGTATTGATAGTAAAAGCTTGGATGGATCGATTTCAGAGGAACATTTCTGTTCGGGGGTCCACATTTTTTGGAGGGGGAACTTAGATTTGTGTTTCACAATGTTGTTGTCTGGATAGCGCTTTTCATTTGGTTGATGGCATTTCCACGAAACTTTTAGGAAGTTCTTAGTCATGATAAGAGCTTGGATGGGTTGATTTTCAGAGACATCTGTCAAGGGGGACCACTTTTTAGGGACGGACTTATTAAAGTAGCATAATCTGTATCTTTACGAAAAATTAAATCTTCGGGATTTTTATTCCTATTTATACATCTTAATAAATTATGCTTTTTCGTACGTTAATTACAACATAAAGAAAAGATACAAAAGACAAAGCACTTGTTTCTAATTATTTATGAAATATTAACCAACCTATGAAAAAAACAACAAAGTCGCCTGAGGATATAGGCATGCGCAGTACTGTATTATTGTTTTGGCGATGTATACAACATGACCTTTTTCTCTTTGAGAACAAAGTATACGTATTTAACAACATATCAAAGTATGCATGTGATATATTATCATAATTTTGCATTGTAACAGTTCAGATACGTCGAAATATAAGCTATTTACTACAAACATTGTCAAAGGAGTGATTTTGAATTCTTACTTCAAAATAAGGAGAACGCGTCACTATGGAACGTTGTTTCCTTTTCCATTTATAGAACTGCCACGTTGCAGACACTCGTCTTTTGAGACTTATTTCCGCTGGTTGTTTTACATTTTGGACCGGGCAGTTTTGTGGTTTCACATTTTTACCGTTATATATTTTTTTGATTTCCTTAAAGAAAGCACGTGTAATAAATTCCAAAAGATACAGATTTGCTACTTTAAAATATTAGAATATTTGACATAGCATGTTGTCGCCTGTAAACACTTCAATTGCAAAAAATGGATTTCCACGAAACTTAGGAAAGTTTGTTACTTAAATTTGATAAAAGCTTGGATGGATATCTGTAAAAGGGGGACCCACTTTTTTGGGACGGGGACTAAGTTAAATATCATTGGGATTTTGTGTTGTAGATGGCGTCGCCGGAATAACCACGTTTAATTGCAGAATGGATTTTCACGAAACGTTCGGAAGTTGTTAGTTGTTAATTTGGGATTGATTTTCAGAGGACAGCTGTCAAGGGGGACCCACTTGGGGGGGGGGACTTAATTTAAATATCTTGGATTTTTTGTGTTATAGATGTTGTCTTCTGATAACCCTTTTATTTGTTGATTAGGAATTCCACGAAACGTTTGAGGTAGTTGTTAGTGATAGAAAAAAATTGGATGGGATCGATTTAAAATTTCGAAACCATTCTGTCCAAGGGGGGACCCACTTGGGGAGGAAAATTCGTTAATATCATGGATTTTTGTGCTATAGCATGTTGTTCGCCTGGATATTCACTTTTCATTTGTCGACGAATTTCCATGAAACTTTGGGAAGTGTTGGTAATAGGAAAAGCTTTAGATTGATTATGTCCCTGCCTGCACGTTAGTAGTGACATTATAGGGATCCACTATCCGTCGTCTTACGTTACGTCGTCGTCGTCGTCATTTGGTGTCAGCGACACAAAGATTTTATGTCATATTACGGACCAAGTTCACTGATATTTTGACACAGACATCAGTATGGGAGACGCAGTTTTCCGACCTGCCTGCATGTCAACTTCCTGTTTGACGCAACTTATATACATGTATAATCATATTTTTAACACAGAACAATTTGTTTACAAATAATTTCTGCACACTTTCTTGGAACCCACAGGACAGCTTTCTGATATTTGGCAACACCATCAGTGCATGGAGAACTGCATCATTCTTCCCTGGAAGACTTACTCTTAAGATTTCAGAAATATTTGTCAAGGGGTGACAATGTTTGGTAAGGGGGACTAGTTTTGAATACATGGAACTCTGCGTATTGTATGTTTTTGCTGCATAGCACTTTCATTTGTCTTAAGATTTCATTGAAACTTTAGGAAATTGAAGTAAGTTCGTATTAAGCATGAATGGGGATTGATTTTCGAGACATCTTTCAAGGGACGCACGTTTTGGAAGAAGGGACTTAAATATATATATATTTTGTGTATAACCATTGTTGTCACCTGGAGAACGCTTTCGTTTTATTGATGGATTTCCAGCATTTAAGCTTGGATTGAATTGACATTTCTGAGGTCAAACGGTGATATAGCGGGGACGGCATGGGGGTATTGTGAGTGCGCTCACTTAAGGTTCGCCATCCTCCCGCGCAATGGTCAGGTGTCCTCCATCTAATCGTTCGTCTCTATCTTGATATTCTAGCTGTCCATGCCAGCAACTCGACGTATATTTTCTTGATTTTTTAGCACTGGACCTTAGAGACACTTTAAATTAATACAGTAGGTGACGCTCAGATGTGTGTGTGCGTGAAAGCCGCTCCATAGATTCGATTTACTATGCAGAGATCAAGCTAATCGCGTCAATCCTTAACGATCAAGCAGCCTATTATATAGAGATTGTATGACCTTCAGATTCTATATCGCTCTCTCTGGCGCGCGTGACCCGTGTGTGTGGCCGTGTGTCTTTTCGTGGACCACAGGGGCTCTCCTCCCGGACTCCATCGCTCGCATCGACATTCGTGCGTCTTATATCTATTTGCAGCATCACCATGGCAAAATTTGGAGCATTTTGAATGCATCACACGATATGATCAGAAGCACAAAAGTGTTACGTTTGAAAATACTGGAAGTTCTGGAATGCAGAAGGAAAGAACCACCCGGTATTATTCATTTGACTTGAGAACATGTTGGTTGACTGTCTGCTGTACTACATAAGTGCCATAACGATCGTCTTCTGCAACAAGCCAATAATCGGCGATTACATAGTATGCTCTTTACTAAGCGCTAATCGCTTGTGATTGCATGTTCTCGTGTTTCAGCTGACCTGTCGGTTGTGGTACATATGGCGAGCCATACAGATTTTATAATAGCATTCCGCTCATATTTATGTACACACATACTAAATTTATGGTCTCATAGTACAGCTATTCGCAACAAGAGAATCACGCTCGGTATCGCTCGAAGACCTGGAAACATCTGATATAATCCAACTTAACGCACTCGTACCTCTCTCTCTCTCATTCTCTCTCTCTATCTTCAAACAATCCTCGAGCTCTAGTTCCATTCCAATCATATTTAGCCTATATCCAATTTCCGAGCAATCCAAACTCTGTGGATACATGTCTTCAGTGCTTCTCTTGGACAGCAGTAATGTCCGTCAATGAATGCGCTCATGAATGGCTCCGACTGCGGTCATTTTTTCCACTTTCCCACTTAAAGCATTTTCTGAGTCCAGTTCGATTTGCTCGGTCAGGGTCTTTACTACACCGGTAAGAAACCAGAATGTGTTTTGTTTTCATGGTGGAATACATTAAATTTCAATTGGACAAGAAGCAACATTACAGATATTCACAGACAATTGTTCTTCAGATTGTCGCCAAGTCAAGGACGTAATGACCCACAAAACCATTCCAATCGGATCCGGAGAGAGTTGGCAGTTATGAGATGCATCCCG
>CAJDSM010022970.1:0-20817 GCA_903981925.1 Ostrea lurida
GACGCGTTATAGGTCACTGTAATGTCAATTGGAGCGCAGAGGAGGGGAGACTATTGTTTTTAGTGAAAGACACATTATACTAGTTTTTGGATTGTGATAGGATACTTGCTTGAATTCAAAAATCCTCCGCTCATATATCATTCTATACACATAAACCCGTTGAAAGATAACCAAACTGATAGCACGGGGAAAAATAAGTATGATTAGATTTTATGGATCTGTCTTTCCTAAAAAATAACTCAATTCAAAACGTATGATTTCTCCACACTTGTACCCAACATTCTCAAATAAATTAAATCTAGGCTTTTTTCAGGATAATCGTAATTGCTTTTTGAACAAAAGACCCGAAAATTCAAGTCTGGTCCTGTGAAATCACAAGTTCTATCATATTGTGTATCAGAAAGCTACCTTGATTGCCCACACAATAACTCTGAAGTAAGATATTGAAGAAGCATGCCTGGTTTTAGTATAAATAATAGTATTAGTTGGGACCATTATCTTTTTACACATCAATAGTTGAATTCCCCTACTGGCACTAATCGCCGCCCTATGTCAGATTTATATTTATATATCATACAAATCCAGATTTGCTTCACTCAGAACGTTCGAATCACAACAAGCGATAATAAATCTGTGCGACATCAGCTGATTCATACTTGATCACGGCGGTATATTATACCCGAGATATCGTATCAAATTAACAATAAATAAATTTCATAATTATGTCCATGAATGAGTATTATATCCTGACGATACTTGAAATATAGTCAGGACTACCACAAAATATGACAAACTTGCTTCAACTAATTTGGAATATTTTACACTTATATTGCATGTGAGATATGGTATAACTCACCAAAATTCAACATTAATATCTATCAAACGGCTGAACTGAACTTTGCACAAATTAGAGTCAACTTTCCTTCTTGTTATAAGTATACTGTCCACATACACTGCTTAGTTTATGTGTGTTTCCCTCTCATTTTGATTTCCTCGATACGCAATTGCGACAATGCTATCAATGATGTATTAAAGTGTGTCCACGCCTGTCCATAGAGACTCATCACCAAAAGTTCGAAATGTTGGAGGGTGATCTAAATACCCGTTTGTTCCTGCCACTTTTTCATACAAATCTCGTTTCAAAGAAGTCATCATCACCCGCAATTCCCACAATTCTATCGTACGGAGTGTTTCCTCCTTTTTCTCTCTCCTATTAATTAGACTTTTAGCGAATTAAACAAAATAATTCACTAAATCATTACTGATCTGTTCTCAATGACATTCATTTTTTAGACTTTTTCATTTTTCTGCTACCTAGAGTTGACGAACCGGGTAATCCTTTCCCGTTTACCCTGGTTCAGACATAAGGGCTCACCGGCGGGTTGACCGGTCAGCAAGAGGAATGATACTCTTCCATTGTTACTTTGATCCTGCCTACGCTTTGTCGAAGTCCGCTGTACTAAACTCGACCTTGTTGTGGTTACTTCAGTACTAATGATTACGTTGATACTTCTTATCATTCGCCATTATATATATCAAGTGGCTAATTTCATTCTCCGCTTCTACTTACGACAAAGAGTTTGTTACAATCGTCGGAACATATAACTCCTTGCATTAGCACTACATGACACCACATGTTCCAAAAAAGTAAATTATACTTGTAAGAACTATGTAGTTGATATGCATGTGTGACACTTTATATGAATGAAATTGGATTTTGTGTAAACGTATAAATGGTGGATGTTAAAGATGATATTTGTCACTGTCACAGAACAATTTGGTCTCCCATAATATAGAGTTTGTACAAACCAGAATAACCTATAAGAGTACATATGTTATGTGATTACACGCTTGATGCACGCATTCCTGAATATATTATAATACGTTCATGCTCAACATTGTGATAACCTGTTACCTTTAATTCCAATACTTTTTCTTCAAATATCTTGCATTTGATCATCAACTATAGAGCTAAGTGAACCATGTACATCGAACTGTCTTTTGTGCAAAACGGAAGAGTGTCCTGACGAATGCATGAAGATGTGAATAATCCAATAGTACTCACACTATATATACATCAATACCATCTAGTGTAGCGTCTAGAACTTATATATAACATGAAAACGAGATGATAAAAATTTGAAAAAAGAGGTGAATATCATTTGATTATACGTGAAGGTATAATCTACACTTTTCAACAAATGAAAAATGATTGTATGTCCCAGCTATAAAGTTTGGATAGGTGTTATCTGGACAAAAATGGATTTCCTCTGCTGGCATATATGGCTACTCGTAAATATTTAAGATAAAATCACAAGCATGAAGACATGAGTATATATTCTGGTATTAGATTACAATTATTTGATCCGATAGGATCAAAAGAGAACCCTATCCCGAATCTAACACTATTAATGGTTCAACCATCCCCGTCAAATCACTGTAACATAAAATATCTGTTGAAGAGGAATTTGAACAATGAATAATAAAAATAAGGAATGATTACTGACCCCGGACAAAGCCAGTAGTCATATATATGAGAGGGCCTATTAGTTAACATTGTGGTCAAAATCGTAATGCGAATCCAAAAAACATGAATCACAACAACCGGAGATGTATCGGCATCACGGATCCTCTTCACGATCATAAGCGCAAGGTAAAGGTTGCTCATTGGAGTCAAGTGAACGGCATCCTCGTGGACCGGTTCACTACCCCCGTGACCTTTAGTCAAAATAAAGTGTTAAACGGAATTACCACTAGTCACACTCTAGTAGGAAAACTGACATTCTAATACACGGGTATGACACAAATTCTAGTCCGACATCAAAAAGGCGAAGTTAACATGTTTGCAAACGTAATCATATGGCCAATAATACCTCTCATTATACGAGAGAGAGCGACGTGTAGGGCATCACGGACTCTCCGACAGATACTGTTTACGTTGGTTGGGTTTCGTGACTGTGCTTCCTTGTTTTCTTAATTTGGCGTGGGCTAAGAATACTTACTTGTTTAGGGACGCGTAGGATTAAGGTGCAATGGAAGGAGAAGCATCCTCTGATGACGTCACACCCGCCCGAGTGAGCCCATCTTAGTCGAGAATCATAAAATGAAGTACGGGATACCGGCGGGCCTGTGGTGTCCAAGTCAATATTCTATAGGAAAATAACGACCGGTGCTACTATCACACGTGTTGAGTGTAACACAAAAATAAACTCTAAGATATGACTGAGTGATAATTTGTAATACGTGCAAACCCAAGTCATATACGACCGTAGACTATTTGCGAAATGATGAACTAAAACGAAGATTCGTTATAATGACAGGGTCCATAATACTATAGAATCGTGCGGTCTACGATATATTAGAGCGATCATATAGAGATTGCGTATTCGAGCACCGCTATCTGGTGAGAAGATCGACGCACTCATTTGTGTATATTTAATTTTGTAGTACGCTTTATTAAATTCAAGCAGAACACACACACAACACTGATGCGGGGAATTTCCCAGTAAGAATGTCTCAGCATCCCTTGCCGTGTCGTAAGAGGCGACTGAAGCCCGTGCAACCTATCGTTTGCTACAAAAGATGCCGTCCCTGCTCAAAGGCCCTATGCCGAGAAGTCTCAACAAGATCGCAGCCCTCTACCTCCATTGTTGACTCCAAAATGAGCAAAGAGTTCGAGTTGACGTAAAAGCAGTTATAATAACATATCATTCATGATCGTAAAGTTTTTACCGCATGTTATTAGTGTGCCGGTGGGCAGCTATCTGATATGGGAAAGTGAATTCCATGATACCTACTCACAATACCCGTTACCCAATGATCATGTACGTACACCACGACAAGGAAATACAGAATAGAGTATCGTCACACAACAGAATTTGTTCTCAATTATACACAGGATCAAGGATGAAATTCGCAAAATTCTGATAAGCAGTTTCCTGATACACTGCCAGATATCCCTCTCTTCTTAGTAGACGGAGATTTTACAATTATTCATTTCTTTCTGAGGGAAAGGAAGACTCCCTGCTTCGTCAGCATCTGTTGCAAACGACTGTGAAAGAAAAAATGAATGTTGCATATCAAGATATGATCCCAAAGAATAAGACTGCTAATGAAGACGACTAAAGCAATCTACAAGCACAGAAAACTATGGACAACAACTAGTTTGTAAGAGAACACAGGTTGTGTAATCAAATTGTACCATTTCCTAACCTGCCTTGACACATTGGCATCATCACAGAATGCCCAAGTAGGCCTGGTCTTATTCATTGGCGAAAGTGCAAAAAATACCTATCCACTGATGAATTGAGAAATGAAAAATTATCACAGACCAGTGACGTCATTAAACCAACGACAGTTATCAAAAACGAATACTGTGCGAAGTGCTTTGGAGAGGAATCATAGCGACCTTTTCCCGTGAAAAGAGTTTTATTCCCGAAGAAAAAAAAATAATTGAACAGAGACAGAAAATCAGTTTTCTGGAGCTTACGACGAGGAAATCCTATGATAAGTTCGAACCTCCTACTTTTTTGAATCACAGTTTACGATGCGCATTGCCAAAATTTAAAAAGTGTAATAACAGGAAAGTGGAATCGATACGATGAGAGATTCTGACTGGCATGTGAGAAAATACCATTTTCTCTCTCTTATCACATGCTAACCACCATCAACACCAGCTTATACAAAAAGTATTCTGTGCTTGTTGTCAACATAGCCTAAATTATGACGGACACTATTATTCACAATCCAAATACTTCGTTTTAGCAATATACTCATACCTCACCTTGAGAGTGTTTGAGAACTTTTGAATTCAAAAATAGGAGGTCCGTGATTATAGAATAGAAAGCAGATGCCAAAATGAAGAGAATTTCAGCCCAAAATTAGTAATATACATTTGGGATGCTATATATATTCGACATCTTTTGAATGCATGTTAAAAAAAAAAAAAGATAGCGAAACACAGTGATCAAACTCATACGTCCACAATAGGATACAAAGAGTAATCGGACAAATACAACCCCTGAAACATCAGAGGTTGAACCAAATGCCGACGGCACGATAAGTGTCTCCTGTCGACCGTCCAACCGCCGTGAGCCATTGTTTATCAGGCAAACGCAGTAATCCGTCGTCAAATCAGTGTATGAAAGTTGGCTTAACAATTCTTATGAAACATGCCTATCCCACCTATGTGTGTCAGGGGTCTGTGATTGCCCAACTCTTGTTTTTGTATTCTATTTAAGGCTTGCGAATTGATCACTGTTCGTTGTCTTTGCTTCAATTTGACACAAATGGCTCGCCAGCCTGACAAACTAAATCGTTATAACGACCATAGATTAACGAATTTGCCTGCGTACGATATTATTGTTCTAGATAAACACGACGTTTTATAGTACAATTTGTAATGCCTCACAGCGACTGCTTATGATTCTCAGAATTGAAATAAATGGGCATATACGTCATGTTAAATTGCATGGGACATTTTTACGATAGCGGGAATCAAACGTATCATATTGTGGTATGCAAGATTTACATGCTGTCAATCTGTTAATGTTGTCTTTCAACATTTCGTTATTAGCATCAATGATTAGACATACATGTAAGTTGTCCAAATGCGCATCTGGTTCACCAAAATAGTATCATATATAATATAAATAATATACGGACCAATTCTTATGCACCAGATGGATTCGACAAATTATGTCAAATTAGAACCTCTATACACTAAAGATTTTTTTTAGACATTGAGAAAAATAAATCAAATTAATATGTTAATATTAAGTTAATCTAAGTAGTTGTTTACGCTCACTGAGCCGACGAGCTCAAGTGAGTCTTCGATCAAAATTTTCCGTATTTCGTGTTCGTCGTCGTCGTTGTCGTGTCGTAAACTTTTCACATTTGCAACTTCCTCAAGAACGGGGCCCAAATTCCAAACCAAACATGGTACACACATCCTTGGGAAGGGCTTCAATTTGTCAAATAAGACCAGGCCCACAAGGGGATATAATCACCGAAAAATGACAAAAATAGGTGGTGTCATTTAAAAATCCCTTCTCACACAAATGAGCCACAACACACCCGAATATTTATATGAAGCTTCCGTGTGAGATTCAAGTTTGTTCAAATCATACCCCCGGGTACAATGGGGCCACAAATAAGGGAACAAGATTTGACAATAATAGAGGGAATCTTCTCTCAAGAACCACTGGACAAGAAAGCTGAATTTATATGAAACTTCCTGATAACGAGGATATTAAGGTTGTTCAAATCATACCCCCGGGGCAGATTGGGCCCACAATAGGGATCAAAGTTTTACATATGAATAACTTATAGGAAACTTAAACATCTTCTCAAAACCACTGAGACAGAAGCTGAAATATCATATGGAACTTCCTATATAAGGAGATTTAATAGTATCAAATCATACCCCGGGGTACAATGGGCCAATAGGGGATCAACAATTTTCCATATGAAAATATAGAAAAATCTTAAAAATCTTCTTCTCAAGAACACTGGCCAGGAAAGCGAAATTTATATGGAAGCTCCTGATATAAAGAGATTCAAGTTTGTTCAAAATGAATTACCCCGGGGTACGATGGGCCACAATAGGGGACAAAATTTACATATGATTAAAATATAGGGAAAATCTTTAAAAAATCTCTTCTCACGAACCACTACCAGGAACTGAAAAATTTATATGGAAGCCTGAATAAGAGGAGATTCAGTTGTTCAAATCATACCCTCTGGGGTAGATGAGGCCACACTGGGAATCAAAGTTTTACATATGATATATGTTGCCCTAACGTTTTGTATATGTTTATTGGATTTAGATTACGTTTGGACACAATTTAACTTCGCCTTTTGTATATAGGGAAAATCTTTTAAAATCTTCTTCTCAAGTACACTGGGCAGGAAAGCTGCATTATGTGTCAGTTCTCTATATGAGAGATTCAAGTTTGTTCAACCATGACCCACGGGGGTACTATGGGCCCCATAGGGATCAAAGTTTTTACATATGCATATATGAGAAAATCTTTAAACAAATCTTCTTCAAAAAACACCTGGACAGGAAAGCTGAAATTATATTGAAGCTTCCTGATATAGAAGGGTCAGTTTGTTCAATATCATGACTCCGGGGTAGACTGGGGCACATATAGTGATCAATAGATTTACATGAGAATATAGAGAAATCTTTAAAAAATTCTTTCTCAGGAACCCACTTTGGCAGGAGACGCTGAATTTTATGAACTCTCCTGATAAGTGGAATCAATTTGTTCAAATCATGACCAATCAGGGATGAGACCAGATAGGGATCAAAGTTTTACATGCAGATATATAGAGAATTCTTTCAACAATCTTTTTCACTTGATTTTTAACTGAAAGCTTCTGATATGGAGTAGATGGTAAGTTGGTTCAGAAAGCTCCAACACCGAACGTAGGTTGTAGCACGTGGTAACAAACTTAAATCTCCAAACTAACGCCTTTTTATGAAGCACTGTCCAGGTGAGCAATGTGGCCCTTGGGCCTCTTGTTAATATATCCTATGGACCATTTACCCCCAGGAAAAATGTTCAAAGATATTGAAGATTGATGAAAAGAAATCACCATTGCTCACTTGAATGAAAACAAAACATGCAAATAAAGAGTTCAGTTAACTTATCTTTACCTACTGAAATGTTACAAATGCTTGAACTGATTCATAATTCGGTAATAACAACAATATAACTGTGTATTTTGATTTAGATCTAAGAGCAGATAACTTTAATTGCTTAAAATTAATAGCTCCTTTGTGTGCAGTGTAGAGAGGGTCCTTAATAACCATGACAACAAGAAAAGGCATGTTTATAATGGATTACATGATGCATTGCATGGTAGGATTCGATGTATTAAGAGAATTTACGAAATTTGCTGTCCCAAATGAGAAAAGAATCTTCCAAAAAGTTTCCAAAACAATTTCTTTTCTTCGCAATTTTTTTCTAAATGTTTTTCGAACTGTGGACTATATTTTCTCTTCCAAAATCCTAAATCAAGTATAGCATACGCTTGGACAAAGGTTCCCATGGCAATGACTAGCTTTCTTGTGCAAAAAGTTTCGTTACAATTTATGGATTGTTTTGATATAACGCTTTAAAAAATGTCACATAATTGATGAGGGAAACGGTCTATACAATATTAAGGGACCACTAATTGTGCCCCCTTACTCACACACTTGATAGACTTTGTGATGTCTATTATATCTAGTTCGCTGGAATATCAAATCAACATATATATTAATGTTAACTTAGTCAAATGAAATTTTGTATACTTGTTGAAATTAGATTTGAGCTTGCAATGGAATGGAATACACCAATGAGCTGTTTATGATAAAAAAAATGCTTAAGTAGACGACATATATTTTCTTTCAGTGAACTTTTTGTGAAAAGTTTTTGAAAACGTATCTTTATTTATTTCAGAAACAATGTCTTCCAGTGGTTTGTAAATTCGGATATGTTCAACAGGGTCCAAAATGCCAATCAATTTCGTCTATTCTATCAAAAACAATAGCTTGGGTCGATGCTGCACTTTGCTCAAAAAGATCACTTGATTCGGTTTTATTTCGTAAAATCAGAAGTAATGATACAATTGTATTTCAAGACATCAAGAAGCATCTTATTAACCATATATACTTACACAGCAAAACCTTTTTCGTAATTTTTTTTTACCCTGTTATACAAAGCTTAAACGAAATATGTTATCCACTTCGAATTCACTTGCATTCTGGCATATTGATAAATGAAGTCGTTTTTAGAACTTCCTTTCTCAGTTTTTTGAAAAATGTGTCTTTCAACGATACGCTTTCATTACGACATCTACAGTTTCGGTTAATACATAGACAAAGATATTTGAATATTGTAGATCATTTCGTAAAGCATCATTTTATAACAACTTCACAGCTGCCCGCACATCTAATGCATATCACAGAACAACACAACTGCCCGCGAATACATCTAACAGATGGATACAATTAATTTTACTTTGTTTGAGGTTTGTATTGCTGAGTACGATGTGTGCTTTGAAAGTCACCTTAATGGAGGAATGACGATGGTATATTTTGTGTTTGGATACCTACAAACAAATCATAAACGATATAGTGAGGAAGTTAAATGATGAGGTCTCTTCAGAGACATACTTATCGGTTGTTTCTTTGTCGGTGTCGTCTTTCTGTTGTCTGCTTGCGGTGACGAGATACCTTGTGCTTCATAACACATTCCCAGTTTCTTTGAAATTGAAAATGTCATTATGTTTCTCGCTCTTTTTGGCTAACACACTGTATACATCTACTGGCTTTTTTACCCACCGTTATCAATTCTGCATGGTATTTGGAATACTCTCGCACTACCTTTGGCTGTTAGTGTTAGGATTCATGTCTCTATTGTCCTTCGATCTGTTTATCTCCATACTTGGTTCCTTGAAACTGAAAGGTAATCGCACCGTTTGGGCTTACGTCATTTCAAATTCAACAATTTGTGCGATGGTTGTTACAATACATATTCGGTTGAGCTTTGAAACAAGTGGTGGATCAAGCCTTGGGTATTCAAAAACAACTTGTTTTATCGAAAACGGGCAGCTAAAATTGTTTACTCTAGTACTCCCTATCATGTTGATGGTTGCACTGAATACAATTTGTTTTATAGCAACAATATACTGCATTAGAAAGCGTATGATTTCTTCGAAGTCTCGCGAAAAGCTTCTTATTAAATTACTCCTCAAGATATCGAGTGTAACGGGCGTAGCGTGGATTTTTGGATTCACTTACGAGTTAACTGATGAATTGTTCTTTGCACATATCCACAGCTTCTTCACTGGATGTATCGGTGTGTTTATCTTTTTCTTATTATGAACTCACAAAAAAGGAGGGTAAAATATTTGTATTAGTTCTGGCTAAATCATGTATGCCAATGGCTAACGAGCAGGTAACATACCCTTTTATCATAAATGTTTTAAAAAAAATTAGATGTAAAGATAAAATTTATGTACAGTATTGATTGATTGATTGATTATTTACTGTTTACGTCCCACTCGAGAATATTTCACTCATATGGAGACGTTCGATACTAATATGATATAATGGGATATATATAATATGATATACCCATTGCAGTTTTCGGTATATACTATTTTGAAGAAGCACACTGTTCTTTGAATATATTGTTTGTAAACAAAACATATCTATGAACTAGATTCGATCTCGTTGCAGCAACCGGATAGTCCTTACCGCTTCGATTATATGAGATTGATCTTATGTGATATCTATATTGATGGCAAACCAAATAACTGATAATAAGATAATAGCGTCTGTATTTTTTGAAATTGAATAAAGAGCATAAAGAATGAATTTAGCTCATTTTCCTACGCTTCTCGCTTTCGAACACCGTACTTTTTGAAATATGCATTTCATATCTATATTGTTTACCTCAACTATCAGTATATGCCTCAAAATTTGAAGAATTGATGTTCGTTTCATTTGATGAAGAAGAAAAAAAAAAACAAACAAACAATATATCTTTTGGAAAAAATAAAATCAGCAATATCTCTCTTATTACAAAGTTTCAATAAACGCCTAATTCCGGCACTACTTCCGGTTTGAAGTATCAACATCGGCGGACATATTGTTTCTCGCAAAATGTCTATTATCGTTAAAAACATTTCAAATTGAAAAAAATTAAAATTTCAAGTTTTTTAAAACTCTTCCGGTGGAGGACGGAAGTTGCGGCAATCAATTTTGAAATGCATTTTTCATATCTAATTGTTGCCGCTCGTATGATCCCTGAAAGTTTAAGTCTCAATCATTAATGCATTTTTTTTAGAAATTCCCCTTGAAAGAAAATAAATTTTGTATAAAGAATCAGGCCATATTTCGCAGACCGAAGTGATTTTCGGCAAAAAACATTTGACGTTACTATAAGAGAGTGTTAGATTGTGCATAATATTTGTAAAAATCAAATTAATCAACTAATTTTTAAGCGAGATATATGAGGATGAAAAAGACCCATTTTTTGGAGATTTTCTCGAAAAACCGGAAGTTGCCTTTTTTAACTTCCGTAAGTTTATATATTTTTGAAACTACAAAAAGAGACCTAATAATCGATCTGGATTCGTTTCAAAGACTTAAATTTAAAATTTCTGACGTTTCTTTATATCACTTCCGGTTTTGACGCGGAAGTGTTGGACGACAATGACAAACCTAATTACAGAAGGCAATATATCGGATCTGTCACCCCTGAAAGTTTGACGACTCAATATCTCAAACCATTTAGGAGAAAGCTGTCGGACAAGATGGTTTTTAAAAAAGGAAAATCGGCCTAATACTCGCGACCGGAAATGATTTTCAAAAAAATTGAAAAACAGTATATCTGGACCATTTTAGATAGATCTTCCTTGAAAGTTTCATGAAAATCATACATCGTTTCGAGAAATCGCAGTGCAAAAAATCGGGAATAAGAACAATAATAATTATAATAAAAAGAAAAAAGAAACATAAGAATACACTCAGAAGGTTTCCCCGTGGAAACGGAAGACCTTAATTATTGTTTTGCCTTAGACTTAAATGTCGCTCTGTCGTTGTTAGAAACGCGTCACGTGATTACCGGCACATGACGGATGAATTGTTAGTTTTCCTAAACTGTTGAATTTTACAATTTGTCACTTTTCATTGATGAATTTATATTATGTTCTTGTCCTTGTTTGTCTCACATCTAAAAACAAAAAGTGCCAACATTGTATACATGAGTGGAAAAAAATACATATATGGCCGAGAATTTCTAAATAGGGGGTCATCAAAATCTCATGTGTAGGTGAAACTGTCGTATATGAGCACGTCACGTTGTCATAAACGTAACATAACATTCACTTTTTACAATTGAGTTCGTGCATTCTCTATTTACGATCGAGTTCGTACATTCCCTATTCACGATCGGGTTAGTACATTCACTATTTACGATCGTGATCGTATATTCACTATTCATGATCGGATCGTAAAGTAGCCGCCTGCATTCTTGCATTCAGTCAAAGTTTCAGGAATACACTTCTACACCATTTTTTTTTTAAATTATAGCTCTTCAATTGCCTGTTTCCAAAATAGCTATTGTAGAGGCAAGGGTGAATTGTTTATTTACCCTGGCTGTGTGTACTTTGACTCTGGTGATTTTTACATAGACCCTGACGTATTATACATAGGCCGTAGATATGTATATATAGACCCTTGATTTTTGAATATATAGCCTGGTGAAGTGTGTATATACACTATGGTGATTTATTCACTGACCAGGATGACTAGTGATATGTATATGTACCCTAGTGATGTGTATAGAAACACTTGCAATGTGAATATAGACAGTGGCGGTGTATGTATATTTACCCTAGTGATTTGTGTATATATACCCTAGTGATTTGTGAATATATACCCTAGTAATTTGTGTATATATACCCTAGTGAGCTGTGTATTTATTACATTTTCAGCAGTGAAATATTGAAATTTATTCCGTTGAACTAGAATTTGTTAACTTTTTTCACGACTGAGAAAATAATACAACTTCCGGTCTACTTGCCGCAATATCTATCGCGCAATACATGATAACCTTAATTTTACGTTATATTTAATATATGTTCGTGGTTTTCTTGTTTGAATATCCCCACAATAATTTAATTTTCACTTTAGAGGGATTGTTGGATCCACCTATCGATACATAAATACGTCACGTCTTGTAATAGATGACGTCGTCGTTTGTGATTTGTTTACATCTACATGTAGGGCCTACAAATATTGTGTTGGGTTTAACCAAATTAGCGACAATGTTGCATGTTATCATAGTTATGGTGAGTTATATTGTAGTTTAAAACTTAATACAAAGAAAAGCCGCAGATTATTTAGGTTTCTCCTGCTACACGACATCTTTTATTTGATATGTCGGGCCTAGATTCGCAACGACTCAAAACTACGACAAAAGTCAATCGTGTGCTCACAAGCCTTACATAGTACATACATGTACATGTATCGATTTGTTTTTAGATCTGATCAATAAATTACACGAATAACCGAAATGGCGATTTCTCGCTTTGTCGATATGTTCTATGCGAATCCCTGCGTAGCAATTTCTATAAAATATAGTTGAGTATGAACATGGCTAGGCTGGGACAGCTAAAACAGAAGAAAATGTAATAATAGAAAAATTCAATGTTTTTGTTGTTAGATAGAGAATTTATTTCACTCGTGAGACAGGATTTTTCATATTTCACTCGTGCTGCGCACTCGTGAAAATATCAAAAAATACCTGTCTCACTCGTGAAATAAATTTCTCTATCCAACAACAAAACATTGAATATCCTCTATTATACACTAGTGATTGTGTATTATACACTAGTGATTTGTGTATATATACACTAATGAGTTGTGTATATATACACTAGTGAGTTGTGTATATATACTATGATTTTGTGTATGGACTCTATGATATTTATATAAACCTGGCGATTTGTATAAATATAAACCCTTTGATATTTTGAACTTAGTTATTTGTACACAAGACACTGGTGATTTATATTATAGGCCTTGGTGATGTGTTGTTTAGACCTCCTGATGTGTGTATATTGACACTGGTATTTTGTATATAAAACCTAGTGATTTGAATAGATATCCTGGTGATTTCTACATAGACCATTGTAATGTGAATATAGACCTAGCACGGTGTATATAGACCCTGGCGATCTGTATATAGAACTTGGCGATGTGTATAAAATTTCTGTCAATGGACTTTTATTACATGAAACATAGACAATACATGCAGCGTGGAAAGGCAAAATAACGAACGTCCAAAGCTCTATAAGTACCAAAAATAATACAAAATAAATAATGGCAAACAGATACCTTGGGCACACCATATATTGTATCAGGTTCCTATGAGCATACGCACCCTCTATCGACCAGTCAAACCCCGCATGAGCTCATTGCCTAGATTAGGTTAACACAGAAATCAAAATCATTTTATAAAAGACGGCTACACAATTGGAATGGGTGCGTCAGATTGCATTTAACATAATGCTAAGTTGTATTTGCAAACTATATCGTTATAAAACAGTCATAGAATTTACAAAAAACTTACTCGAACGTCAAACGTTAATAACGTACTAAAGGTTTAACTGACGAATTATATCTTTTAGTAGTAATTATTGATGAAAATATAAACTAATGTTAATAACTTAGAGTTCGTGGTAAATAAGTCGTAAATAAATATTACAGGAAGTAATGAGATAGTGACTTATTTTCAACGTCAAATCTGACATCTGCAGAGAATGAGATTAAATGCACCGGGGGCATCGGTAAGATGACGTAATGCAACTCAGTTTTCTAACTCAGACTCATACCATTGTCGAATTATTTCAAGTTCCTTAAAAAGTAGTTCAGATTGACCTGACAAATTGCGATAGTGAAAGTAAAAGTACACACACTGCAAGTGGTCATCGTTTGATAGGCTGAGTAGCGAAAGTACACATACTGCAACAGCCAGGTTTTTGTAGAAATATAGTGAAAGTCCGCGATTACCATTCGTTGGATCGGGGTCTACTTAGGTAATCCGAGTCTGTTCGTTTGCAGATCAGAGATCCCAGTAAATCTCTATCGTCTACTTGTAAAAAAAAAAGAAAATAGAGGTTAGAGGGCTACTGGAGATTTTCATGAACTACACCTGGAAATTAGGAAACGAACACCCAAAAGTTATGACCAGGATAGATCTATGGCATGTAACTGATTCATTTAACATAATTTGCTATCAACTAAATGGAAAAGGACGTAGTCATGGACAGTGCAAGATTTGTTAATTTTGAAATTCAATTTGACAAAATAATAAATAGGGAGGAGGGCCATTGCCTATGTATTGAGATATACCAAAAAGTGTCATATTGTTAAAGATGAATATTGTAATCTTGTTCATATTAACGGCAAAACTAACTTCTCAACTTTATGACAAACGGGACTATTTCAGCTTCCCAATCGTCAACTTCCCATATTTATGTAGCAATATTCCATCATCACCTGCATATGGTGTGTATGTCTCTCAACTTATTCGACACGCAAGAACTTGTTCTGCGAACGATCAGATTTTGAATCGAGGCAAATACTTTCAGACAAGTTGTTGCGGGGTTTCAACAGTCACGTTTAAAGGCAGCATTTTCGTACATTTATGGTCGTTATAACAATTTAGTTTTCCAATATGACCTGCCATTGAGTCAAATGCTGTCTGATGTGTTTATAACCATTGTTAGGCCGTTATTCACACACTGATTTGACTAGAGATTGTTCGTTTAACCTGATCAAGACTATGGCTCACGGGGGGTGTGACAGGTCAACAGGGGATGCTTACTCCTCTAGGCACCTGATCCCACCTCTGGTATGTCCAGGGGTCCGTGTTTCCCCAACTCTTGTTTTTGTATTCTATTTAGGACTTGCGAGATTGATCACTGTTGTTTCTTTTTGCCTTTACATATCACTACTGGAAATCGCATTATCATCAATGGACAATTGTTCTTCTTTTGATTTGCTGGGCTGGGGTGTTTTTTTTTTTTCTTTTTTGAATCACTCATATATTTGCAACGTTTTCTACAGCATGTTAAATATATTTTAAATGTGCTTTAACTGCTTGTTCAACAGTAGGTCAGATCCATTTTAGATGTCAGTTTTCGATGTCAGTTTAGATGTCAGGTTTAGATGTCAGTATTAGAATCAGGTTTAGATATCAGTTTAGATGTCTGTTTTCGATGTCAGTTTTCGATGTCAGGTTTAGATGTCAGTTTTTCGGATGTCAGGTTTAGATGTCAGGTTTAGATGTCAGTTTTCGATGTCAGGTTAGATGTCAGTTTAGGTGTCAGGTTTAGATGCAGCTTTAGGTATCCATTTTAGATGTCACGTTTAGATGTCAACTTAAGATGTCAGTTATAGATGTCAGCTTTAGGTGTTATGTTTAAATGTTTGGTTTCAGTGTCAGTTTAAGTGTCAGTTAAAGTGTAAGTGGCCACTTTTGATGTCAATTTTAGCGTGAATTTAAGGTGCCATTTTCAAATGAACCTTATGTATTTTTGTAATCGATTTTTTTCAACTTTCCTACTTGGATTCATGCATGAATTACATATTTCATTTGGTTAAAATTTACCTCAATTCCACATTTCTACATAATTATGCATTAATTATGTCCATGACCAATATATACCTATTATTAATTATAAACGATTCTGACAGTTTTATATTATACAAAAAATGCAGGCTATAGAGATTTTTCTAAGATATTGTTTTAAAGAATCGTGTCTCATCTTTAAGTCAATTTATGGATATCAATAAAGTCTCTATATGAACAATCTAATGTAATTAAATCACATGTTATGTAAGCTTCAAATTAATCATTTTAAAGACAAAAGGCGAAGTTAACATTGTGTCAAACGTAATCATAATCCAAAAAACGTATACAAAATCGAGTGTAGGCAACACGGACCTCCGACAAAAGCGGAGGCAGGATCAGGTGCCATGGAGGAGTAAGCATCCTCTGATGACCGGTCACACCGCCGTGAGCCCTTAGTCGAAATAAAGTAAACGGGATTACCCGTAGTCAAATCTAGTAGGAAAATGACAGTCTAACAAAGGGTATGAAACAAATCATCAACAAATGACTTAGTGATAATTTGTAATCGCAAACATGTCATTATAGCGCCGTAGAATTTGCGAAATGATGACTTTAAACGAGATTCATTATAACCCTGCAACATCAACTTTTTTGTTAGTAGTTGGCCTCGCTTTAAAAGTACGCATACGCATAGCATGCTCTTGCGGTATCGAATCAACTGGGAGATATACACACATAAGCAGGTGATAGTGGTATATTACTACATAGAAAAGGAAAGTTGACGATTGCAAAGTCAAAGTCATCACGCTTATCAATAATGATCGTTGTCAATCTGCCATTAGAGTCAATGTTAAGTAAAATATTTAAATATGAAGCAGATATGTCGATTTGGCGGATGGCGATATACAGTTACAATATTCCAATGCTGTACAATGTATATGATTAAACTGGTGTTTGATGTAAATTTGTAAATCTTCTATTGAATTTTAAATTGAATGTTTGTCTATTCATTGTCATTATCATTGTCTATTTATTATGTGTAATAGGAATAAAATATTTCCATACATTCATCATATTTCTGTACTTTTTTCTCGACAAACGTTTTCTTTCCATCATTAAAGTACTGATTCAACATTTTGTTGGTATTGTTGGTTTTCCTTTGTTAAGTTGTGAAAGTGTGCATATAACGAACAATGGTAAATATTATCAGTGCTAAATATACGGGAAAAGATAACAAACAGTGATAAATACACTGAAAGAACACAAACTACTAGTGAGCAATACGGACCCTGGACACACAAGAGGTGGATCGGGTGCATAGGAGGAGTAAACTTCCCCTGTCGACCAACCATTCTAAGCATTCAAATAATTGTAATTTCCTACATATAAAGGCAAAGTAACGAACAATCATCAGTTTCGTGAGTTTCAAATAGAATACAAAAACAGAAGTTTGGGAAAACACAGACCTGGAACATATATACAAAGTCTAGTGTAGGGAAATACGGACCTCTGACAAAAGTGATTGCAGGATCTGTGCATGGAGGAGTAAGCATCATTTGCAGACCGGTCACACCCGCCGTGAGCCCGTAAGTTGAAACAAGGTAAACAAGATTACCTGTAGTAAAATCTAGTACCAGATACGTTTCATAGCCGATTGTTAAGCCTTATTTACACTGATTTGACTACAGGTTATTTGTTTACCTGATTAAGAGAATGAGCTCACAGCGGGTGTACCAATCCACAAGGGATGCTTTTTCCTCCTAAGATATAAAATGGCGAAGTAACAAAGTATCAAACGTAATCATAGTCCAAAAAACACATACAAATCGAGTGTAGGGCAACACGGACCTTCGACGAAGCGAAGGCAGGATCAGGTGCCATGGAGGAGTAAGCATCCTCTGCTGACGTGTCACACCCGCCGTGAGCCTGTAGTCGAAACAAAGTAAACGGGGTTACCCGTCGTCAAATCTAGTATGAAAATGACAGTCTAACAAAGGGTATGAAACAATCACTCAACATATGGACCCAAATGAACCCAAATGGACCCAAAATGTCCCAAATGAACATCCAAATAAACTTGAATGCATATTGAATGCACCGAAAGGCCACATCGAATTCATTTCAATGAACTTTTAATGAAGATCAGTGAAAAAAATCGAATGTTTTTAATTGAAAAACACTTTAAATGGATTAGAATTTAACACTAAGTCTTGATTTAAAAATAAACATGATGAAATATGATTTTTTTTTTCCTTAAACGGCTGCCCGGTCTTGTCATGGATGTGATTCCTTAAATGATTTGTTTGTCTCTCTCTCTCTTCTCTTCTCATCTCTCTCTCTCTCTCTCTCTCTCTCTCTCTCTCTCTTTCTCTCTCTCTCTCTCTTTAAGTACAACACATGAAGCAGAATTTATAACAAAAATGTTACGGATAACAAAACAAAAAAACCTTTCAACCTTACATATAGGTATACTTAGAATGATGTGTTACATTAACAATCATAATTTTCACAAATTATTCATTTGATATATCCAAAGACTCGATTTAAAGGGACACAACAGATTGAAGATCTCTTCATATTTGGATATTCACTAACATTTGACTCTATGGCCAGACTGACAACTACATTTATGATAAGCCGTGATGAACTTTAACTTTGCGGTCAATCGTCCAACTTTCCTTTCTATGTAAAGGCAACAGATAACAAACAGTGAATCAATCCATCTAAGTCCTAAATATAATACAAAAACAAGAGTTGGGCACACACGGACCCCTGGGGACGCAACCAGAGTGGGATCAAGTAGCCTAGGAGGTAGTAAGCACCCCTGTTGACCGGTCACACCCGCCGTGAGCCCATAGTCTTGATCAGGTAAACGGAACAGTCCGTAGTCAAATCAGTGTGTGAAAAACGGCTTATAATGGTTATGAAACACATCAAGACAGCATTTGACCTCAATGATAGGTCATATTGGTAAACTACATATGTTATAACGACCATAGAATTTACGAATGCTGGCCTTTAAACGTGACTGTTGAAACCGCCTGCAGACAACTTAATAGTAATATTACTTAATGTAGTAATATACCAATATCACCTGCTTTTATGGTGTGTTAAATCTCGCGCAGGTTGATTCCGATACGCAAATGAGCATGCGTTATGCGTATGCAGAATTTTTAAAGGCGAGGCCAACTAACAACAAAAAAGTTGAGTTGCAGGGTTAAACGAATCTCGTTTAAAGTCATCCAATTTCGCAAATTCTACGTCGCTATAATGACGCTTGTTTGCAAATTACATAAGTATCACTTAAAGTCATCATGTTGATTGATTTGTTTTATTTTACCCTTTGTTAGGCTGTCATTTTCGCTACAGAATTTGAATTACGGGTAAATCCCCGTTTACTTTATTTCGATACGGGCTCACGGCGGGTGTGACCCGTCAGCAGAGGACTGCTTTACTCCTCCAATGGCACCCTATCCTACCTTCGCTTTTGTCGGAGGTCCGTGTTGCCCTACACTCGATTTTGTATATGTTTTTTTTTGGGGGGGGGGGGATTTAATGATTACGTGTTACATGAATGTCACCTTCGCCTATTTGTACTTAGGGTCAGACAGACGGATGAAACCTTTATATAACACCCCCTCCACCCCCCAAAAAACTCCGATCGTTTGCGGGGAATACTTCGTTTGCGGTGGGTATACATGTAATAATAAAATGAATTGATTGATGGCGATTTCTCCCGCGGGAGGGGGGGGGGTGCACTTCCTATATACTAATAGCTAGGGAATGTGCCAACTGGAATAGGTAGTCTTTTTTCCACTCAGAATATATGACAAAGTATAGAAATCAGTAATGAAATATTTGAATAAAATCATTAATATTTACGTCATTAAATTTATGAAGCCTTCCTAATTTGATCAAGGCTAAGCTTGAAAAATCTTCTACACAGTAATTTTAAGATGTCAGCGGCAGTCCTTACCATTAAAATAATTGAATCCCCCCCCCCCTTCTGGGCGATTTCTAAGTAATCTATTTCGAAAATTATGGTGATGATTTAATAAGTAAGTCCCCCCCCCAAATATTGAATACATTGTTTTTATGGACCAGTTCAAATATAACTAAAATTCTCTCCATCTTCGGGGGGGGGGGGGGGGGTTAAATATTTTGAAAATGGCTTTTTATATTTTTTTTTTTAAAAATCAAAATTATTTTGAAATTGCCGAATTACCATGCATAATCAATCATTTCCGGTATACATCCATATACGTTGACGGATTTCGAAGGGGGGATGTTGCACCCCGGCCGCCTACCCCTTTGAAAAAGGAACAAAATTGAGCCGAGAGAGAAGAGAGAGGAGAGAGAGAAGAGAGAGAGAGAGAGAGAAGAGAGAGAGAGAGAGAGATAGAGAGAGAGAGAGAGAGCAGAAGAGAGAGAGAAAGTGAGATCTATACAGATCGACTTCGACCCACCCACAATTTTAAGAAAAAATAACGGAATGTGTGTAAAGGGTAATTTATGTACAAAATCAGGGCGATGTAATGAGGCTGGGTACTTCTCTTATAGGTGTTTTGGGTTGTTGGGAGGGGTGCAACTATTGTTGTGTTGGTTTTTTTATTATTGGGGAACGTTTTTTTGTTGTTTGTTTGGTGGGAAGTTATAGCGAGAGAGTTGTCCTATA
>CAJDSM010022972.1:2516-36475 GCA_903981925.1 Ostrea lurida
ATTTTCATTACCAATATTAGTGATAGCAATTTCCTCATGAAGAGGTATGCAGTGAGTAAGAATACATTGCGACTGTTTGAATACCCGTAGAACTACTTTTATAGAAAATTATTCAAAGACAATAAAAAAAAAACACGTTTAGTTTAAATAATAAAAACAAATCAACCTTGAAACAAGAAATGTTTCAGAAACATGTAAGCGCTTGGTGCAAAATTAAAAAGGGTTATACACATGTATCAATTGATAGTTTATCAAATAAACGAAGAGTGTAATTATTTCTTAAACAAATAGTATTTTCTAAAATACTGAACTTGAGTTGTGACCTTGTGATATCAATAAGGATCATATACTCCTTAGCTACAATCGGTGTAACAAGTTTGAAGTCTGTCAAGGAAAGGATTCTCCAGATATTGAGTAGACAATATCTTACGATGTTCATTTTGACCTTGTGACCCCAAAATCAATAGGATTTGAGTTATCTACTCCTTAGGATGTACCAGTGTACCAAGTTTGGTGTCAATTAAGCAAAAAATTCTCAAAATACAGAGAAGACAATGAATTACAGTGTAAACTAGTGTGCCAGGTTTGACGTTTGTCAAAGAACAGTTGATATCAAGAATCCCATATTGACATAAAAGGTAATTAATAACTGTTGTCCGATACATCATTTAATCATCTGTGTTATCAATAACTTCCATTGATATAATCTGACATCCATTATGTCCGATATCAATAGATAAGGAAACAGTACTTCACGTATGACCTCTGATTGAAGATTTATCGAAATCGCATTAATTGCAAATGGAAATAACGTACCCGCAGAGACAGAAAAACACTTAAAACTTCTATGAACAATAGACCACCTACTTGCAAATGACCAGAACTCGACTCGTGGATGCTACCGTCTGTTGGACCTCCCTCAAAACAGATAACATCGTCTGCGACGATTGGGGAGTTTCGCGCTCTGCTGGCCAGCCGCTGAAGTGAAATGAAGTTATTCCCCTTGTTTCTCCTGATCCCTTTAAAGAACAACAACAAATATACTACTTATTGCAAGCATCATTTTCCCTCTTCTTAAAAGAGAGGCCCATGGGCTCAACTGAGCCACCGCATCTCCTTCCTTCGTAAAATCAAATTTTACACACATTTCAAAATCCTATTATGTCCCCTTTTATTATCCCATCTTGAACCCCGGGACCATAGAGTAGTTACGCTGAGTCAAGATGCGTGCGTTTTACTCTGACAGGGAAGAAAAAAAATTCCTATGCATGTCTATGTAAAATTGAAAACCCCATCGTTACCTCCTTCCGGCTTCGGGGCTGATTTGTTCTTGAGAAAAAGTTTTGTGTTTTTTACTTCATCAAATAACTTTACTTTTATTGCAACAGAGATCCCTTTACACAAAATTCATGCTTTATGCCAAGTTTGGTTTAAATTGGTTTTGGTTATTAAATAGTCGAAAATGAGAGCGTTTACTCACAACAGACGCCAGAAAGAGGTACAGTGAATTCATATAGCTCACTTCACTCGGAATTGCAGAGCATGTACGTGTATATGTATTGTGAACTGTTCTATAATTCTGACCAAAAAATCTTCGTTACTATATAAAGGAAAATGAAAATATTGGCCCATTGCTTATGGCATTACATTGTGAGAGCTCGAACCTGGTCGATCGTGTTTTGTTTGACCTCCACCTTTAGTACAGACTGACTAGGTCTGTATGTGGGCCTCAGTCAACTAATAACACATCCAACACATAACAAGTAAGACTAATCCAGAAGTTCATAGGGTGTTTTTAAAGCAGGAAATACTTTCAAATTCACTGCTTACTCTATACACGTACGTACGGCAGCCTGTACGTAACTTGGACAGAACAACGGCTGATCAGTATACCGTTTTTGGTCGATTCTATAATAGCTATAAATACCATATGAACCGGATCATATCTGAAACAATATGATTACTTGAAGCGGAAATGATGAGAAATAACAAGTTCCCGTTTTCTCTGACGGAGGGCGAGAACAGAAAAATATACCATAAAACGCCAAGCATGTACAGTGCAAATCGTTGTTACAGGTAGAACGAATGGAAAATGCGTTATATCTAACCTAACCCCCACCCACCCCCAAAACACACCACCAAACGCATCATGTATTTCATGCTTGAATTCAAAAGCCGTAGGTGATTCGCCTCAATCCCAAACTCCATCCAAGCGTTGCCATAAGGTTTTGGAGTCTTTCCAGCCATAAAGTCCCATCACCAGTGGATCAAAATCGTTATAAATCCATACACGTATTACATGCAGTTTTCATAATTAATATCATTCCAAAAAATTACTGAAGTATAGCTTGATTTCGACTGCGGTTCGTCTCGGCTTAATTAATATTTAGACAAACCGAATCTCGGATCAGTCCATCATGATTTCACTTTCAACTTCGATCGGTTCGACCTGTTAGTGTGCACATCGGTGACATGGTCGTTCGCTTCAAATGAGGGATTTCACCTTTAAACTAATGCGCTGTCACTACTCACTATTACACGTATGGATTCTGCATTTCTTACCTCTTAGAAATGAAAATCCCCAAAAAGTCATTAACATTCTGTGATTTTTTTTTTTTCAATTTTGTTCTTTATCATTATATACAGTAGGTATAGTGCAGCTACAGCACGTCACTAAGAGTACTATCGGAACTCTTCAATACCAGGAGATAAAAAGTCCTCATTTCAACGAATATTTTGGTATTTTCAAACCTAGATATGTAGTAAACAACGAAGAGTTATATCAAGCAGTCAAATAACTTATTTAAAGCGAATGTACATGTTACCGAAGTGCAAACTAATTGCTAGAACTTGCGTACATTGTTTGTAAATTTCCAAACATGAATGATGAAGGGCTTCTCCCAAGATTTGACGACGACATCAGTCCAAATGTCCACTCAAGCCGAACTTCGGCCAAGATTACAGAATAACCAAGAAGGAAAGAACACGTCACAGAGGTTTCCAACTCTGGGTCCCGTCCAAGACCACGAACCCACAGGGGACTCCAAGACAAGGGCGTATTTTCAATATTTGCACCATTTCCCCACCTTTCTGATATCTAAGATGGTAGAATAAGTTAGCATACTTGCTACACTAAGTGAACTAAGTTCACAAGCGGATCAAAGTATTTACCGGGTAATTTTTATTAGATCGATCATCAGAGTGTATATGTATTCCATGAAACTTCGATATAAACAGATCGAGTTTCATGCCATGTAAAAACAAATTCAACCATTTTAATACCAAAACTGGTATAGGATATTTGAAAACAGTCTGAATGTAAGTTTCTGTACTGTAAAAACTTATTTTTAGATAATTTAATTACCGATAACAATATCAAAAATAAATCTTATTCATGACAGGGTACGAAAATATCATATTCATATAAAAAAAAAATTATACAAAATATGCACACTATAACGTTCATTCATTATTGAGTATCAATAAATAGTACACCCATTTCATTCTACACGAAACAAGTACTCTATATGATAATATCCTAAATTATACAAGGGATGATAATGCTCATCCAATTAATCTTTATAATCGCATTTATAACCGCGCCGGGGGAATAAATATATAAACTTAAACGTCAATATCATACACAAACACACTAGGTTTTTCGTCGAAGTGGTAAGAGATATTACTGTTCATATTCAATACACAGTAAAAGTTTGCCGAATAAAAAAAAAAATGAAATATTTTAATGTCATAATATATATGAATTTTGCAGTTTAGGGAAATATATACATCATGCATTTAAGATGCGGGATAACCATCTTATTTAAAAGTTGTTCTCCTTTTAATATTTGAATTTGTACACCACCATACAATGCCATTTTTGTTATGTACATGTATACATGTAATAAGATGTACGTCTTAAGCAATAAAGATATATATATATAATGGGTTTTTTGGGGGGTGTTGGTGTTTGACGAATCCCGCTTGACTACCTTTTTATATACGTGAATGAATTTGTAGAGATATCCGTCACGTTCTTGATCTTCCGCGGCCATTCTCACATACAATGGTCCATAGCAATCCGTGTCTCCTTCCGACGGCCACCAAATGATATCATCCTGTAACAATACCAAGGATAAAGTCATCGAGTTGTGATTTTAAAGACTAAATCTATCTATCTATCAAAATGAAAATATCACAAAGCCGATTGAGTACCAGTATACATGTACTAATATTCGTTATTTGTGATAGTTTTATTTACTATACGTGCATATTTTAACTTTTATTTATTTCTAGAGAGAATGGTCTACGGTAGATATATTGTCCGGAGGGTTGAGCGACACGATGATGTCAATATCATGGTCATAGACAAGGCGCCAAAAATCCACGACAGTGGAGGACAGAGGGTTTTGGGTGACTATGTAATCCATGCTTGGCTTCAGGGACTGTTCAGGGTCATAAAAAGGTTTTAATTAATACATGTATAACCGGTAGATATATTTTCCTGCTCACATATTTTCGCACTTATCAAAATTGCGTTTCTGTTTGCAATTATCATTGTTCGACTTTTGTTTTTTAAAAAAAAAACATAACACTACAGAATCTTGTTGCATAATCATTATGTCAAACAAGAGACAAGATCATTACAAGAGAACGTACATGCATTTACTTCCGTCTCTTCTCTCTGTGATCATGAGGATTCAAGCTTTACTACTTTAGATGAGAGAAAGTGTGTATGTATACAAGTATTATTCAAAGGGACGGCTAGTTGTGCATTCCATAACTCACAGGAATAATAACTGCATTGATGTAATCATTCGTCCCGGGCACATACGTATTCAGATAAGGTCGAAATTGATCCACTGCAATTAAAACAAGCAAAATTATGGCATGTGGTCATGCATATAAACCCCATTAGTGTTGTAAAATTGCCGGTAAACTAGCGTGGGAAGGTTGGGCACTTACCAGCGAGGACAGCAGACGATTGATTCTTCAGTTGGTTCTCGTCTGTTATTGCTGCTGTCCAGTCCATGGACACGTACTTAGGTTTACTGTCAATAAGAATCTGAAGGAGAGTACCAACATATAATTAGCTTAATGAGTGGAGATAATAATGATCAAGTCCGTGATTGAAAACTCCATGTAGTTGTTCGCCCCCTCACATTGTGTGGATAAAAAAAAGCCACACAGATAACATCTTATCATATGTTAATCATTTTAATTATCAATAGTATCACTCTGGCAGTTTCATGAAGGAAATTATTCAACTTTGCCGAAAGTGCTGAACATTTAACCCCAAAAATCCCCATTTCGCAATTTCGAGCATAAACAGTACTAGTTTTCAATTTTAAAATCAATTCTGACAGATGATGATGAACTATCAATTAGGCAAATGGGGTTTTTCATACAAAACACGTTTAGTTGTATTTAAAAAAGCTGAATTTTGGGATTAAAAAATCTAAATGACGTGTTGGGTAAATGATCATGCTATTTTTTTTAACCTCTCCCTGTGAAATTCACAAAAGTTCAAAGCATATCATATCAAAGCATATCATTTCTACTGGTAATGACTAATCTTTTGAAATAAAAGTCAATACAAAGGTGTGTTTTTTTCCTAATGTCGATGTTGAATCAATCATGGAAAAGAGAGTGAGTGTAGTGGGGAGGGTTACCATGAATGACTTACTTGGAATTCCTCGTACAAGAGACGCGGTTTTTGCTGGCAAATCTTTCTATAATACTTCATAAATTCTGCTAGTGGCACGGAAGTCTCACGATAAGCAAATGCTTCTAGGAGGGCGAAGTGTAACAATCTGTACTGGTCCTGAAAGACAGCAAAAAATATCTCCATTTTGCAATTATTAACGGAAAGGAACTTAATCTAATAGCAGACGTTATAGGCCCAGTATCTACTTATAGAAAGACAAAATTCCAATTCTGTTCTTTTGAAAATAGAGGACACCGAATACAGTTTCATAATTTGTCTCCTGGATTTGAATGGCATAAAACATTTTTTTCTCGATTTTACACAAATTTAACTAAAACAGCAATTCAATTCAGTGTGCTGGGAAGATAAATTCATGGAAAAGTAAAAAGTTCATCCAAGGATGAATTCAGGGTAAACTGTGAGATATGCCAGAATTATAGAGATGGGAGGAGGGGGGCTTTGTTTTTACTAGTAGTTTGATTCTGTATTTAGATCATTTTGATTCAGTTGAGAATAACAGCCGAGTTGCAAAGAAATCCCTGCACATATTGAAACAACAGCAAGATTTACTAGTATATTTGTCCGATGTATCAAAGCCAGTTTATAAGTAAATACTAACCGCATTTTGTATCATGGACATCCGACATTCTCGCATTCTTTTGATGTAACCTAATATTTCAACAAATTGGATTTTTAGTCCGTGTCGATATAGGGAATCTAACGCAATGAAGGTTCCTGATCGTCCCACTCCAGCACTGTAAAAGATATTTCATGGTAAAAAAAATAAAATAAACCAATAATCTTCTATCTCTTATCTACTCCAACAAGTTAGAGCCTCGGTTAACGTACCTTATATACCTCGGACTCTAACATCCAAACCCCATTTTTTAACGAGCTAGTTCCGATTGAATTTTGGTCGGAACATATTTTGAGTGAAAATAATAGTGAACAAAGTCAAAAGTATCTCGCCGTGAACCTCTAGCATGCTGGAGTATCTCTTATCCAGTCCACAGAGTGCTTACAAGTGAGCTTTTTCCAGAGTTCAAACGCTTATTTGGAAAATTTTAACAGACCCAAAGATGTACTTGCCCACAGTTTTAAGCAATACAAACACACATGCACAAACACGATGAGAACAAGCTCTTAGTGGACACAACAATTGATCAACATTCAAATAAACGCAAGCAATACTCACCTGCAGTGGACCAACATAGGGCCTTGACCATAAAGGTCACATGACTGGACTTGTTTCAGGAAGTATACCAGTTCTAGGGTTTCTGGGATACCATGGTCCGGCCAGCCTGTAAAGTGGTATTGTCTCACCGACCGCACTTCTCTCTGTCGCAGTGAAGAACAAAAGGGTATCCAATTACTTTGACAAGTATTCGACAAGTATTCATTGAAAAATTGATGAATGTGTAAAATGTGGTGATCAAAGTTTGTAGTGGTACCTTATAAGAAATACTGATTTGGCGTAGGCTGTGGTTGGCGAAATCTTTGACGGATTGTAGACTAATCAGCAGGTGTCCATACTGTAAAGGTTCGTCAATTTCCGGCCAATACTGCTCGCATTTCAGCTGCGAGTGAAACACAATTACAATAGTTAAGTCCATGACTTGACCATTTCGTGCTCGGACCGAGTCGTTACACTGCTGTACTTGTGATAGCTTACCTTGCCGTCCTCTATAATATTCGTCAGCATGATAATCTGATTAACGTTCTCCTGCCAAACCAATCTCCAGAAATCCACTACGGTGTTGCTCTTGGGACCTAAAATGAAATGTTTTCCTCCAACTGTTTTCATTAATCATTTACGCTTATTTTGATCAACAGAGAAAGATACAAATCGTAGTACAAATTGCTAGGAAATGCTTTTTCCATTATCCCTAGTGATGATATCGGTATACATTGTACATCTCTACAGTTTTAAGGAGGTGAAAACTAATGGATAAAATGGTGTCGAGGGTTATTTCTTGTAATAGCACTATAAGCAATTTTTCACCGTATATCCACACCGAAGAACTAATTGTCATGTAATTATCATGATATACGGTTTTAAAGGAATTCTACACAGTTTAATATTTTACCTTGTGTTGCTATATATTTCTTTCGTTCATCCATGCTCTGAAATGTAAGAAATTGGTGAAAATTTCACAAATTCATTCCTAGCTATAACACTCAACTTGCTAAAAAGAAATACTCTTTATATCACCACTGCAGTAGAATTATAAAATCCATTTAGTAAAACGCATTTGATATAAACACATTTCACCGAGAATATGATTTCATATGACATGGAGCAATGTTGCCAAAGCAATAAATACAGTTTCTATGACGTCATATGACAAAACTTAAAGAATTTTAATAAAGGCATATAGACCAATAAAATTGTGTTTTACAACTGAGATCAAGTTTTAATCCTTTCAAAACTAAAAAAAAAATTGTATATATAACAGCTGTTTGATATTTACGTCTATATAGTTTGCATTGATGTAATCTGATCCACATTCATCCTTCATAAATGTCAAAATAACCCTGGAGTGGTCATCTACAAAAACAAGTGATGTTAGTCAGAAAATGTGTATAAAGATGTATCTCCGATTTTAAGAATCTTATCATGCTTACGAAAAAAAAAATGTTTGTGAAAAACTTGCATGGAAATGTGGTCAGAAATCGGTTCTTCGTCTTGTTCTCTTTCTTTTGACCCTCTAGGTGAAGGAATCGTGGGCAATCTTTAAGTTCCTGGATTAAATCAAGTGAGATATCAGTGATGTACTTTTCAATATGTAAAGGTACTATATATATTAAGTATATGGTATGTATACGTCGAGAAATCACGCAGATCATATATATAAACATGGTACATTCATAATATTGAATTAATGCCAAACATGCCTAATAAAACTACCACAGTCTACAAGTATAATTGTTTTCACAATGATGTGCAAAAGACTACTGGTACATAACAGCATCTTAGTAGGTACTAACATCAAACTGCGCCTGGTACTTATCGGGGTTCGCCTCCAGTGTGTGGATGTACTCGTTGAGTTGGTCGATGTGTATTCCTCGTTCTATGTCAAGGTTATAGTACACAGCAGAGCTAGCGCTGATACGGAAGCTGCGATTATCCAGTTCTTCTAAATTACCAAACATAACTGGAAAAATTACACGAACACTCCCATTACCAATAGACAAAAGACTCTGTTTCAAAGCACTTATATCTTTACTGTATTTTACCCCGACTAACCGTTTGCATACTGTGCATTCATGTTTTGGTCCACAGTCGTAGAATTCTCTTGGTTCTTTTCTTTCCTCTTTCTACATTGATAAACGAAAAAGGCAAATTAAGTTTGTTAGAATTCACATACGAATCTAGCTTCATTTAATTTGGTATGTACATCACTGGGGCAATACCTGATTAAAACGACTGCTAAAATAAGTAGCAGAATGGCGAAAATAGCGCCACCTGCCGTCCCTCCAACCACAGCCGTCATTGGTGGCATCTGCTCTGATTTAGCTGAAACACCTGAAATGGAATGATCCTTATTTTTCATTTTTCATGATAACTTTTCCCCAGTGCTTATATTGTTATTCTTCGTAATCATTTACATNTAAATGATCTTTATTTTTCATGATAACTTCTCCCCAGTGTTTATATTGTTATTCTTCGTAATCATTTACATGTAGGGGAAAATGAGTTTCATATCAATTTAACTCTAATGACTGTATACATATACGGTCAAAGATGTTTTGAATACCTATGCATTCCTTTTACATTCAATCGCATTATGATGAAAAACAGGAAATGACTGAATAATTGTAACGATATTGGCGCAAAATTTGTTTTACATTTTTCACCGATGTAGCCGTCCCGACATCCCTTAGGACAAATTCCGTCTTCCGGATTGCAAGTACTGTTTCCCACACAATGACCACACTCCAACAAGCACTGCTTTCCATACATGTACAGAGGACAAGCTGAAACATTGAGCATTGCAATTTCAGATATATCAAAATCATCTTGGTACATCTCGATTACATGTTTTCCCTTGATACTCGTCAAAACTGTAAATACGTTTTGCTCATCAACAAGTGCGTATGGCTTTAGTCAAAGCTCTTCGATAGAAACTCGCTACATTTACTTTCTGAACACTGTATTCCTCTCCATCCCGCTTTACAACCCTTTAGGCATTCACCAGTCACGTGATCACATGGTTGACCATCTTTACAGAATCCACAAATATTGATGCACTGATCACCAAACATCCCCGGGGTGCATTCTGAAAATGATTCAATAAAAAAATGGTATGCAATTATCAAATCTACGTCAGATCATGAATCATCAATGACAGTTTGCAAACAAGAATGTGATTAAACATCATTTGGAACAAACGTCTGTGAATGACTTACTTTGATCACAGAATGGCATGTTCTTCCACCCTGGGCGGCAGTTGTCTAGGCACTGACCCGTCACGTGATGACATTTTAAGTCACGACAACTGTCGCATGGCAACTGACAATTTTCTCCATAGAATCCAATCTCACAAACTAAAAACAAAACATGCGTTTATGAAATAAAAGCAGATTTTCTTGCTCATTTATACCGATATTTATTCCAACATTTCTGACCTGTATCACATTTTATCCCAGTATATCCCGGCATGCATCCCTCAGGACATGTGCCCGTCACGTGGTCACAAGTGACACCATTGGCACAATTTCCGCAGCGTTCAAAGCATCCATTTCCATAGGTAAACCTAGGACATTCTAGAAAGAAAATAAGTGTAATTGTTCAAATGTATAAGAATTTCAAAAATTAATAAAATATTCGGAGTTTGCAATTCAATATGTATCTCTCTAAGCCGAATATAGGAAGTTCTACTACTTACAGAATTTGGAAGTACATAAAGTAAACACTAGTTCTACTAATTCAATAAAGATTTACTAGTATATAATGTACAGGTGTTCTACACTTCGTCTAATACGATTGTCATACTTTGGTCACAACGCTCCGACATGTATCCGGGCTGGCATCCTTGTTGACACACCCCCGTGGTTGAATGACAAGGCGCACTTTCTGCACAGTTACCACAAATTTTATCACAGGCACCACCGTATGTTCCAATCGGACAAGCTAAAAAAAAGTATGGCTTTTTAAAATACATGTTTTTGGACTTTGGCTGTGGCTTATNGATTCCAATCGGACAAGCTAAAAAAAAAAGTATGGCTTTTTAAAATACATGTACATGTTTTTGGACTTTGGCTGTGGCTTATTCTTGTAGAAATAAACTCACACCGTCATTACATTAAGTTTCGTTGTTTTCTTGGTCGAGCAGATCATGCAGGCATTTAAGTAATACACGAATAAAGTTTAATATTTTCGAGGAAATAACAAAGATAAGTTATCTTTAAATGAAGCTCATGTCCTCCAATATTATTGAAACCACTATAATTGAACTTTGGTTCAACGTATTTCATCCTGATCTGACAACAGGAGGGGGAAATTCTCCAAAACCTCTCAACTGTTACATATACCACTACCTCTCGAGAAAACAACAATTCAGTTATGGATATATGAGCAACTAATCATTGTGCTAAATATATCAACAATACGGCTAATATCAAGCATTTCAACACAAATCCTACTGAATAGACGATATCAACATCTGACATATTACACACATCAATTCTTTTGAAGATATCTTTAATTCATCTAGATGCACATTAATCAATTGATCATCGGTAAAAGAACCATTGCATAGAAATATCTTCAAACAAAGACAGCTTCAATTATTTGAGTATATTTTAATTTGGCGTTCTATATCTGACATATTTGCTTAATAGTCTATCAGAAGATGCGCTCCCGCTGCAGTAGGGCTATGTACAACAGAAGAATAGCCATATTTTCATAATTCAGACTCGCTGTAGGTTACTTTGTACTTCTAATTGAATTAGAAAGTGCTCTAATTCGTTTGAAAATGTATCAGTGTTTGCTTGTTTTTAGAGCGCACTTTAAGAAGGAATACTACAGCAGAGAAATTTGATGTGGGTGAAAAGTGAAGGCTGCGTACAACAATATGTTTGAAATTGAAAACTTAAACATACTTTATTTAGTTAAAAATGCAGTTTTTGGTGAATAGTAATCTAAAACAAAATTTAAAACCCCTTGCGACCTATAGTTAGGCAATCAAAAAGCTTGACCTACATGTATAATATTTATATTTTCATTCATGTTTTGAATGGAAGTCAGCCATTGTGATGAATGTAGTACAAATCCTTAGCAGAATTAGAGAGAACAACGATTCACTGAATGACGATACAAGGATTTCCAAAATGAATTAAAGATCCTTAAATTGAATATAAAATTACATATATTACAATATGACATAATATAGTGAAGGCGCCTCGATTAATCTACATGCAATTTAATTAGAGATGTCTCCAAATGAATTGACAAATATGTATAAAACACTGACGCCCTTGTACGACAGCTTAAGTATGGTACCCACATATAAAATATGAAGGCCCTAACAAAGTTATGGCCTGGGTTAAAGTTTTTCTAAAGTAGGTCAAACTTCCAAGGCGAAGGTCTTAAATGTTGGCACCGAACGCAAGGAATGTGAAATATAAGAGNTGTCAAACTTTCAAGGTGAAGGTCATAAATGTTGACACCGAACGCAAGGAATGTGAAATATAAGAGCCAGTGTAACTAAATGATCAAAACTTAGGGCCAAAGTCAAAGTTTTTCCGGACAGACAGACATACCTAAAATTAAATGCTCCTAAATTTAAGATTATGGGGCAAATTGTTGTATAGGAGGAGTAAGCATCCCTGTCGACCGGTTAGAGAGGCATAACAATTCATGGCATGAAACACGGCAGACAGCATTTGACCCAATGGCAGGTTGTATTGGCAAACTAGATTGTTATGCTGATGACAATAGGATTTAGGAAATGCTGACTTTGAACGAGACTGTTGAAACCCCTGTAACATAAAACTTATGCGTTAGTAGCCTGTCTGTATTTAAAAACTTATGATACGCAGAAGAAGCTCTTGATTATCGAATCAGTCGAGAGACATAAACACCANCAGTAGCCTGTCTGCATTTAAAAACTTATGATACACAGAAGAAGCTCTTGTTTATCGAATCAGTCGAGAGACATAAACACCATATGCATGTGATAAAGGAATGTTGATACATAGATATTGGAAATTAAAGATGGAGAAGCTGAAATAATCCCGTTTGTCATAAAGTTGAGTTGTTAGTTTGCCTTTAAAATATATATGTTCAATAAAATAACGAAGATATATTGAACCAACTATGAATGAATCCTAGGTAGGCACCTGATCCCACCTCTGGTGTGTNACAACTATGAATGAATCCTAGGTAGGTACCTGATCCCACCTCTGGTGTGTCCAGGGGTCCGTGTTTACCCAAATCTTGTTTTTGTATTCTATTTGGGACTTACGAGATTGATCACTGTTCGATATCTTTGCATTTACATCTGCCTCATAAGAAAATAAAAACAGGTCAGCTAACAAAGAGGCCCAATTCGTGCCCAGGGGAATTCCAACAGACTGTTGGAAGATCTGATCACCAGAGACTATGAAGATACTATAGTATTGTCAATGAAAAACTCCAGCATAGTTTTCATATCACCTTCAGAGTACATTGCATTACTGATAAGATCCAGAAAGAAAGTGTTCAAAAGTGCATGGTTTTTTTTTCTTATTCCACTACCGTAATTTCTTGTAAGCATATTTGAGAAAGTTCTTCGTTTCATTTCATTCATAGAATACCATGATATGATATTTTCATTAAGATTTGTCGCGAAAATTGGAATACCTGAAAAGGATGTTCGGTCCTACGATTCAATAGAGCCGATTTAATCGGGTACCATTGTTTAAAGTCAGCTTCGGACAACACGATGAGCTGGTAACATGCTTAAATGTTCTCTAACTTGTAATCTAACTTGTAGCTACATATTTCAATGAGGAATTTCCAGAATGTCAACATTATAAAAGAATTATGATGGGTCTTAACAGATAACAAGAAAGCAAATAAGAAAATTTATCTATTAAGCTCTTACTCATTATTTCAATGAAATATTTATTTAAGATGTTATAGGCTGAGCTTTTGATAACAACTGCGCAGGACGCTATCACTAAGTATTTAACTGGTTCAATACTGACCCATCGTGCAAACATTACACATTTACAATTGAACCCTGTCCAGTTACAAAATTTGTGTCATTTCAGATTTTGAAAGGGTTTGGTAGGGACTATATTTTGTGGCGGAAGGATTCATTAATCAAAAAGCATGATTTTACAGTTTCTATTACATCTAATATACCTTCTGTTTCTATATCCTTATTCGTATATTACAGTTTTAAAATTAATGGTACAAATAGATGAGACTTGGAACTAGTTCAAATATTGTTATTTATTAATTTTGTTGAGGTATTTTTCCAAACAGAATACAAATTCTTTGAAAAGTCTGATTCAATTTACTCGAAATTCTGGCAAAAAATCAGTATTTTGGCCAATATTTTAAAAATTTGACAGAAATCCTCTACTTTCTAAAGTGTCATTTTAAATTTTGAGACCAAGACTCTGATATTACGTGAATTTTAAGAAATTGACATCACTCCTAAAATGTATTTTTTAACTCTGAAATCGATATCATGAGTTTTTCCGTATATCAAGTGCAGAAAGGTCATTATTTATTTCATTACAAGTATTAAATCTTTTTTTTTTTATATCTGTATTGTAAGAAGACATTATTATGTATCTATTCATGTAATGATTGATCAGTATTCCTTATGTTTTGTTTACACCAACAGACGAATGGAGCTTAATGAATAATCTTGAGTAAATTTAAGTGCAAAAGGTTCATGTTTAAAACACTGTACAGCTCAAAAACGAGCATGAAAACCCAATTTTTCTTAGTAATTTTCCCGTTTCTCTTTCAATGTAGAAATCAAATATATACTTCCCAAAAAATTGACATCACTTCAAAGCTCACCTAGAACCTCTTAAAATGAACTTTTTCAATTGTTATTTAAAGAGATAGAAATTAAACTTCTTTTTTTTCAAAAAATAAATATTCTGAAAATTTCAATAAATCTACACCACTAGTACTTGGATACCGGTAATCTGACTGATAGTGTGAATAAATCTCGAACAATTTGCTTGTCATAGGGTAGTCTGGATGTTACATTTGAATGTAGCAAGTTTCGTGTGAGAATGTGGAAAAAAAATCACTTTTAATCATAGCTATGGTACAATTGGGTTTAAATTAGTGAAAATAGAATCAGATGGAACAATTTTGAGTTTAATGGTTGTTTTTATTTGTAGTAAAGTGTACGCGTAGGAACAGAACCTGCTGGAAATGCTGCAGTGTGTAAACTGTCCAGCGTCAACACTGGAGACAACCACGTGGCTGGACTTAGAGACTTTGGTTATACAATAATTCAATCGGAGGTGACTTCTTAAAAAACAGAGAGTGCTTTAATTTACTTTCCAGCTACCTCTCCATCTTTATCAACCCGGATATAGAGGGGTCTTTTTGTTTATTCACTTGAATCTACTAATACATGTATATACAGTCGAACTTCGGTATCTTTAACACCAAAATCTCGAATAGCATGGCTATGTCAAAGCGATTCGGAAGTCCCAACCACTAATTCTTCAAGTATTTTACCCTCGATATCTCGAACCCTCGGATATCTCGATATTTTTTTTTCATTCTCATCGAGTTCGAGATAATGATGTTTGACTGTATTTTATGCTATTTCCAAGATAGTATCCGCCTTTTATATGAACATGCAATGTTGAAAAGTAGCTTAAATGCACTTACAGTAATTACAGTACGGTCCATACCAGTTGCTATGACAACCCTCTTTACAAAGGCCAGATGATTTTTCACAGTCTTTGAGACCAAGACAATTTCCACAGTCCAACTGACAGCCGTCTCCATACTTATATTTTTCACATTCTTAAAAAGACAAATTATCGTATTAGGTATTCTATCGTTTACTAATACACAAATGGAGTTCTTGAGATTTGTTTGAAACCTTTTGATATTTAATGAGAAAATTTGGAAATTTACTTTTTTTACAAGTGGCTCCTTCCCAACCCGGTTCGCACTTTTCACCCGGACATTTTCCGGACACTGCGTCACACGCCTGACCATTCAGACAGTATCCACAGAAACTGGCACAGTTCTCCCCAAATAAACCTGCCGGGCAATCTACAAAAACCTCACCCAAAATAATGCTGCTCTATACTTTTTTAAGATGGCAGGAAGAGAGAGAATTATGTGCTAGAATTTTGAAGTGAATCGTACATAAAATGCACCATAGTTCTCATAAAAGTGTATCCCTAGTTAAAGCAAACAGCATTTCTATTACCCTGGTCACATTTCGGCCCCATCCGCCCCTCTGAGCAGCCTGCCGAGCAGAGCCCTGTGTCTGGGTCGCACGTCTCCCCTTTACAGTTACACTGGTGCTCACAGTTCGTCCCGTATGTCCCAAAGGCACACGCTGCAAAATAAAAATCGTACTGAAACGATCAAAATTATTTTCGTCATGTAAATACTAAGGTCAAATGTAGATCTACGTCATGTATACCTGGGTATACCACGGTCAAAAATATTTACGTCATGTATACCTGGGTATTATTTACGTCATGTATACCATGGTCAAAAATATCTACGTCACGTACCACGGTCAATATTACTTATTAGGTTTGTTACTGACTGTCTATAGAAATATGTCGGGTTGTTCAATTCCATAGCAGGCAAGGCGAAGCCGTGTCTTCTATGGAATTGAACAACCCGACATATTTTCGTTGAGAGTCAGTAACAAACCTAACAAGTGTTTTGTTTTGTCGAGGACCAAATATAGACGGCACAGTATGGCGAAAAATTATTTTCAATATTAAAAAAAGACGTAACAGCCGCCATGTTGCCGTCTATTTAGACGGCAGTCACGTGACGCATTTCAACCAATGACAGAGCGACATTTTAATCAGTGCTTATATCCAGTAGAGTAAACACATTTGCTGTCGTGAATGAATAAAGATATTATACACATTGTGATATCCAAACACTGAAGAAAACAGACATTGCATGGTTAAATGATAAACCATGTTTTACAGATGAGTATAGAACTTAATACAAAACCCAAGTCCTCGTAAATTCAATATGGAACATCATGCGAAAGATAAAGTAAGCAATGTGCGGATAAAGAAAATTATCAAAAGGTTGAGTGTACTAATATGCCAAGGAAACATGCTTGGTCTTCTTAGAAATATGATCCTAAATATTTCCATAAATTTTTTACATGATGATTTCTGATTAATTTTAGATTCTTTATTGAACTAGATCATTATCATTTCCTCTACATACGCCGAAAATTTATCCGCTGTGTACGATGAATTGGATTATAAAATTCAAATGCCGTAGCTAAGTTAAAATCAAATAAAGACTGTAAGTAAGGACTATATTTTGAATGAATAATACTCTTATAAATCCGTCTTCCTATACCTTCATTTTTGTAGGAAAGTTTTGGGGTTTATGATCCAAGGCAACAACAAATGTTATGTGTTGTGAATTAGGAAGACTGCCTCTTTTTGTTAAAATGAAATAGAGAATTTTTGAATACTGGTTGAAGTAATAGAGTTTTCAAAGTCTATTTCACAAAATGATAGTTTGATTTTGAATATGATGAAAAACTTGTCAAAGTAAGGATTGTATTACATATACATATGGAATAATATCGAACAAAATAATCTAAATTCTTCATTATACAACATAGGATATGTGATGTACATATGCAAAAAAAAAAAAAAAAAAAAAAAAATCTATGGTAACACTTTCCTCTACAGAGGGTAGCCTTTTCAATATGCTGTTGATGGGTTTGGTTTCTACTACTACAGATTATTAATAAAATGAAGTCATGATTCCCATCTCCCATTTTGTCATATGTAATAAGAACCGCAACTCTCAAAACATTTGTTCCTGTTTCAAACTAAAATCTTAAATTCATAGCTGTAAATGGCTATTCTTGCTGACGTACCATACACTTCCACTTCACATATTTCCAGATTGGCCCAACAGGAATAGTCAGTACGGGGGCATGCAGCAGGGTTGACGATGGGACGCTGGTTAAATACCGTGACGTAGCGGGCTTTGTGAGTACAGTTGTTCAATGTCAGAAGGTCAGGTGGCGTAAAGAACTTATTGTTCTGCAAAACGTTTGTGAAATGGCATTTTTAATGTCATGCAAATCTTAATGGATGATGTATTACTTAAATGAGGGTGAAACAATTTCTCACCTGTATCTGACTCGTATAGCAAAGGGCTCCACTGGTAAACACGGGAGTGTTCGAGACGTATACTCTGACGCCTTTCCGACGACCTTCGTTGTAAGGTTCTGCAAACAAATTATTTGCGTGTTTTATAAAAATGTTGTAAAGACAATTGCAAAATACTAGATCTTCATCAATTATATCTATAGAATTTCAGCTCTTCCGGGTATACATTCGAGACAAGCATACTGACCGTCGTTTCTGAAGTAGATTTTGATCTGCTTGATGTGGTATTCCCTCCCAAGATCCACGTACCACTTGACCCTGAATACGTTGGTTGTACTGTACGCCCGCGTGCAGCGTCCCGTGGAGCCGTTCTGTTGACGTACCCCATCCACAGCCAATACAGATGTGTTATGGCCGTTTTGGTAAGTTGCTTTGTCCAACGCAACGTTTTCTATCGAAATAGTTTCATTCCGTAAGCAGATATATTTTAATTTGTCTGTTTCAAGTACATGTACAAGTATATCATTCTCAAAATTTCCTCAACCACCTCCAGCTTTTAGGTTTATTGAGTTACAAAGAGGTTACTTTCAAAACTATATGTCTGTCTCACAGATATCAATAATTTTTTTTACATTCTTAAATCTCTGTTCATGATTCACAGTGAAACGTACGAATATTTTCAAATTTTCAGGTTAATGATCATTCAATATACAGATTCCAGTAGTTTCAAACTTTGTTCAAAAACAAACATTTCTGCTACTTACGTATTGACAGCGTTTGGTTTTCCGGTCCGCAAACTCGCAGCCCTCGAACCTTCGCCGGTTACAGAGTGAAGTGCTGCCCCGTACTGACAGTGACAGCATACTGACAGAAGATTTAACAAAGATCCCATCGGAATGATCCTGCCAGAATAGTTCCAAACTTAACCAAACTCTTCTGTCAAAGTCTAACAACCAAACTTCATAATGCTCAAATGTGCAAACACATTTATAGCATGACAGAAGTTAAAATCTCTCTCTCTCTTCTCTTTTCTCTTGTCTCTCTCTCTCTCTCCTCTCTCTCTTTTCTCTTTCTCTCTCTTTCTCTCTCTCTCATTCTATCTTCTCTCTCTCTCTCGATCGATCGATCGATCGATGATCGATCGATCGATGATCCGAGAGAGAGAGAGAGAGAGAGAGAGAACGAGATAAATCAACGATTGACTGAATTTGATTATAATTATCTACATTAAGTGTGATAAATGTAGATCATGGTTGAATTTTCTTTCTTTTTTTCTTCTTTTTTTCTTTTTTACTGTCAATAAACTGCGTGTTTGAGGTAGATGAAATTTTATCACCAATGGATAGTCTAGTATCAGGTGCCATTTTGGTGGTAAAATGATACATATTAAGCAAGAGCCCAATAATAATATTATTCGAGAACAACAATGGGTTCTTGTTTACTAGTATGTATCATTTTAACACCAAAATGGCCTAGACTATCCATTGATAATATTAAAATTTCATTTACCTCGAACACGCAGTTTAAGGGTAGTAAAATTTTATCCACATTCACCAATGTACTGCCCTGTTTCGATATATTTCATTTATTGATAAATATATCAACTTTTTACCTTGACATAAAACATATTTTATGAAAAGAATTTCACCAATGTGAAAAAGTAGGATAAAAGCTTTGTACGAAATTACAGTCTGTGGCATGGAAAATAATTGGTATTCTAAACCATATGTCTATCTCATTTAAGAACATAAGATAATGAAAAAAATATCATTAAAAACCATTAAAAACTTCCTGTAAATGTTTTGATATTGTCTACAGGGTCTAGCTTGTTTGTATAATCATACAACAAACCTAGACATTTATTCTAAAAGTGAAACCAATATATAACGTCGGCACAAATTGATTGATTCTCCAAAGCCTTGAAGTGAATCGAATCGCGGACGAGGTCATTAACTTTGAATTAAAGATGTATAGTTCAACAAAAGTAAGCACTTCAAAACAAAGGTCCTGAACAAGAGAGGAGAGCGAATGCACCATCACCCCAAAATAAAAAATAAAAAAATAAAAATAAAAATCTCTGGCAGAATTTTAGTCATAAGATATGTTTCACTATGCGTGTATTTTAGTTTATCTATTTCGTTAGCAATACAGAAATTAAGGTAGGTAAATTATAACAAAATAAAAGAAAGCATACATTTCTATATACCACTATTAACTAGTAAATAAGGTATTTCTCCTTTGACCTTACTCATCGCTGTGTCACTTCCCCACCCAAATCAGCCACTTTTTGACGGAAAGAAATATGTTCTTACCTTGAGCGGCGTGCTGGACCATCCATGAGGTAAAAACGGCCCATACAGTCATATCCATCACATAATTAGACATTTTGAAACTTGGCATTCCTTTTAATTAAAATTTCTCGTTTTCTTCATTCTCTCGACTCCCTGGTTGAGGAAGTGTGTATCTATAATAACGTAATAAGATGAGTCGTTTGTTGACCAGCGGCGTAATCGTCATTAGAGCGGTGCCCCCAGGGCCCATGTCCCTAGCTACCTATGCAATTCTGATTTGATATGTGTATGTAAAAACTAAACAACATTCGGAGCTGCGATACGGGACATGTTGAACACTAGTAGCTAACTTTTAACGGGCCAGGTTTATGATTATTTTCCCATGAACCAGTGCTCTGTCAACATTGCGTGGATCCAAAGCTGGCGACTTCTACTAGGTTCCGTTTATTAAAAAAAAAAAAAAATAAGTCAAAACCAATTCTATTAGATAGGAGCATATCAGTTTAGTGTTATTGATTGAGGCTGTGCAGGATATAAAATCAGTTGTGAAGTTTGTCAAAAATTCAGTAAGTTTGGAAAAAGAAGAAAACATGAATTAATCCACTATTTACATGTATATGTTGCAAATATAATATATATTTACATGATGGGACGAAATGAACGATATGTACATGCAGATACCAATATAATGCATTTACGAAGTGATACTGAAAGAAAAATATTTCAATCAATCTAATTAAAATTAAATCTCCCAGCTCATCGATTTGTTATTTTCGCGTGGGAGATAACAAAATTTGATGAGCTGGGAGGAATTTAATTTTAGAAACGACGTAGAAACATGTACCCCCCCCCCCCTTCCCCGGTAGAAAATTATTAACTCTAAATTCAGAATGTCTGTGAAGAAAGTAAAAATAATATGGTATGTCTTCAATGTTTTGCAAAATTGCATTTGGAGCTCGGTTTAAATGATTTGATGATCTCTTTGATTCAATATTGAAGATATCTTTTATTATTTACGATGCTTTTTGCGCGTATAAATTCTGTTAAAGAGAGCAACAATTCTATTAAAGATATAATTAATGTTGAAGATAGTTGCTCCTACTAAAAGAATAATTGCACGCATGTACTGAATTACTGATATCCGAAATCATTTGAAGAACCATAATTCAATTCTTGAAACGACGCGTGCTTCAATTCAATTGAAGAAAGCAACAATCCATTTTATGGCGCGCATCAATATTAATAATATAATCAATGCAATAATTCAGAATTGAAGGTATCATAAATCATTTGAAGAATTTGTTGATAAAACTAGTGTGCACATTAAGTGACTTGATGATATTTTCAATTAAAGTAAGATACCTTCAATTATCTGAGTTTATGTAAATGTGTCGCTCCATGCATAGTCAAGATATTAAGCAAACAATATCTTACTATGTCTAGTTTAGCCCTTGGTCTTTTGACTTAAAATCAATCGTCGAACAATATCAAAGTAATGATTTTTTGTCAGTACAATAGGTATACAATCTGATTAAAATCAGATTCTTTGATCCGCCCACGTAGATCGCTACACTTGGACTAAGATGTTGGAATTCCCATGGTCACGAATTGTGCCCCTTTGTTAGCTTACCTGTTTTTATATTCTTACGAGGCAGAAGTCATTCAAAAGCGTCTACATGAGAGGAAAAAAATCTCTCGAGCTGACATTTTACTCGACATTTCGATATATCGTCAACGTTTTATCTATCAATGATACTCATTTTCATTCATATGTCGATTCGAAATATCCTAGTGAACTAGAAACAAGAGGCCCATGGGATACATTGCTCACCTAAGTGACCTTGGCCCTGGTTCGGCAGTGGTGATTTCAAAAAGAATTTTCATAAATCATTATTCCTGTGAAAATTTTCACCCCATATTGTTGCTAAAAGGATCACATCATAACTGAAAATGAAGTCATATAACACAAGTATGTATCAACATCAATATGACCAACACCACCTTGCTGTTCTGGTGAAGCCAAGGATCACAATGTCATACATCATGTTATAAAATAAAAGATCTTGCCATAACATATAATGAAAGCTCTATCTTAAATAGTTCAAGATATATTGACTATGCCAAATTATTTTTGCAATGTCTTGATTATATCCCTTTTGATGGGTACATGGTCCTTCATTTGAACATACTTGAATCCCCTTCACCCAAGGATGATTTGTACCAAGTATGGTTGAAATTGGTCCAGTGGTTATGGAGAACAACATTTTCCTTGATAAAATTTCAATCCCCTATCGTGGCCCCACCCTACCCATGGGGAGCATGATCTGACCAAATTTGAATCTACTCTATATCATGATGCTTTTAGATAAATATTGTTTCTTCTGGTTCAATGGTCTTTAAGAAGATTTTTAAAGATTTCCCCTATATTATTCAACATGTAAAACTTGATCCCCTATTGTGGCCCCATCGTACCCCCGGGGGTCATGATTTGATCAAACTTAAATTTCCACTACCGTTATATCAGGAGGCTTCATATAAATTTCAGCTTTCTGGCCCAGTGGATCTTGAGAAGAAGATTTTTAAAGATTTTCCCTATATATTCACATGTAAAACTTTGATCCCCTATTGTGCCCCACCGTACCCCCGGGGTCATGATTTGATCAAACTTAATCTCCACTATATCAGAAGCTTTCATATAAATTTCAGCTTTTCTGGCCCATGGATCTTGAGAAGAAAATTTTAAAAGATTTTTCCCTGTATATTCACATATAAAACTTGATCCCCTATTATGGCCCCACCATACCCCCGGGGTCATTGATTTGAAACAAACTTGAATTCCCTATATCAAAAAGCTTTCATTAAAATTTCAGCTTTCTGGCTCAGTGGTTCTTGAGAACATTTTTAAATGACACCACCCTATTTTTGCATGTTCGTGATTATCTCCCCTTTGAAGAGAGCCCGGTCCTTCATTTGAACGAACTTAAACCCCCTTCACCCAAGGATGATTTGTACCAAGTTTAGCTGAATTTGGCCTAGTGGTTCTTGAGAAGAAGTCGAGAATGTGAAAAGTTAACGGACAAGACGGAGGACAAGGCGATCAGAAAAGCTCACTTGAGCTTTCAGCTCAGGTGAGCTAATAGAAGAGTCATCCACATCTGCTTCGTACTTGAAGGTTTTATTGAACATTGGCATTAACGGCAAACTAACAACTCAACTTTATGAGACAATGGGCGATTTCAGCTTCTCCATTGTCAACCTTCCATATTTATGTTTCAACATACACCATCTGCATACGGTGTGTATGCCTCTCAACTAGTTCGATACGCAAGAGCTTGTCCTGCATATGATAATTTTTTGAATCAAGGCAGGCTACTTACAAGCAAGTTGTTGTTGCAGAGGTTTCACCAGTCACGTTTAAAAACAGCATTTCGCAAATTCTATGGTCGTTATAAAACGATCTAGTTTGTCATTACAACCTTACATTGGGTCCAATGCTGTCTAACGTATTCCATAGCAATTGTTTAGCCGTTCTTTATACACTGGTTTTATTATCAATTACCCCGGTTTTTTTATTATAAAGACAATGGGCTCACGGCGATGTGACCCGTCGACAGGGAATGTTTTCTCCTTGGAGGCACATGATACTAGTACCACCACAGGTGTATCCAGGGGTCCGTGTTTACCAAACTATTGTTTTATATTCCGTTTGGGACTTGCGGGGTTGATAACTGTTCGTTGCCTTTGCCTTTTCATTGTAAGAAAATCACTTTCAGTGTCACCTCAGATAATGAGGATGACGACTTGAATATCGTTTGTGCTATTACCAGTGATGAAATAGAGGCTGATAATGTTCAACTCCTGGCACAACTGGTTCACTTTAGTGAACTTTCCTGATTAACCTAATAATGGCAGTTCACGTGAAAACAAACAGCCATAAACAGTCAGTCTCAGCTGAACCTCCGTAATGATGGCCCCAATCCGCAGATAGACCATGGCAAGGACGCCCTCTGCCGAGAGCGATTATTTTCCGAACAAAGTAAGGACTCTTGATATTGCCAAACTGCTTCCAACACCAAGGACGGCATCCCAAGGCGATAATGGCAACCACTTGACGCATCCTCGCATGAAGTATGGGGGTGACTTCACCAAATGACTAGTGACCCCAATGCTATATAGTTGGAATATCATTATTTTGACTCACGACACACCCATGGAAGGTCATTGAAGTGTCAATTAAACTTGGGAAAAAAATTAGTCATCTTTATCAATCTAAGTTGAGAGAAAATGTTTCCGAATGTTGCTAGCCAGTTAGAGGTCCTTTGAAATTGTTTAAGGAAAAGAGGTTTACTAAAACCAATGCTCCTAAGCACAAGTAAACTTCTCGAGTTCTCAAAATAAACTGAAGTTTGGTATGACAAAGATTCCAAGAACAGAGATTTTCAATCAAGTGATGATGTTTTTGTATATTTGCCTGTTTGTGGTCATCCTTTAGAGGCAAGATATTATAGCCCTACGAAAGTGAAAGCAAGCTTAGTGATGTGAACAATGACACCTAGCCGGCGTAAAGAAAAACAATTTTGTCACATTGTTGAAAGAACATTTTGATAGATGTGACCGAAATCTTGTAAAACCATATTCTAATTTGGCCAACATTGGGACATTTCAAAATTGCACTTAAAGGGCATTGCTTGGTATAGAGACTAATGAAAAAAAATTCAATCAGAATGTCCGTTTGAAAATTCTTGCAAATCTTGTCGCCAAACTCGGACATTTAGATTGTCGCCAGAAAGAACAAGTCCAAGATCTGATGACCGATTTTCCTTCAATCGTTTTGGGTGTTCCAAAACACAAAAAGAGCAATGCTGTTTGTCATCATATTATAATGGGTGACGCCTTGCTTAATCAACATCCTTATTGTTTGAATCCATTAAAATCACAATACTTTAAAAGAGAGAAAGTGCAACACGTGTTGGACAGTGACATAAAGTGATTGCAGCTCACCTTGCATTCTCATACCTAAACCTGATAGTACTTATTGATTGTGTACTGACTTCTGAAATACAAATTATGTACAAAAACCAGACTCGAATGATACGGTTTCTAGAATCAATTACTGTATTGACAAAATCTGTCAGTGAATTCGACCTGCTGAAAAGTTACTGACAAGTACAATTAACTGAAAAAGCCAACGAAATATCTGCATTTGTGAGCCGTTCCAACATAAAAGCAATGTCTTTTGATGTGAAAAATGCCCTATCTATCTTCCAGAGGATGATTCACCCCCTTCTCCATGACAGTCAAGCATGTGAATCTTACAATTAGAATCGTCTACAGGGACACACAGGACGAAGAGTGAAGCAATTGCACCGTCATCAACAAAAAGCATGTCCCTGACGAGGGTCTCAAGCACCTAGTTTTTGCTCTCAGTCTAGCGATACTGAAGTCCTGGTGTGTAGGTACACTCTCTCCCTGAATGTCCAAAAAGGCATGCTTCAGAAGCAGAGAGATGCCAAATAGAATGGACACCAGGACATAGTCTTGTTTCACTCCGCTCTTTCCGTTGAATGGATCTACTGACCAAGTCAAATACTCTGATGAGGACAAAGTGTCACTAAGTCACATGTTGACTGATTTGTTTCATACCCTTTGTTAGACTGTCATTTTCCCACTAGAATTGACTACGGGTAATCCCGTTTACTTTATTTCGACTACGGGCTCACGGCGGGTGTGACCGGTCAGCAAAGGATGCTTACTCCTCCATGGCACCTGATCCTACCTTCGCTTTTGTCGGAGGTCCGTGTTGCCCTACACTCGATTGTGTATATGTTTTTTGGGTTATGATTACGTTTAACACGATGGTACCTTCGTCTATTTGTAAGATAAAGGCTAAATACAGAGGCGTCTGATGCTCCCTGACCTTTTCCTGTAGTTGGCGTTCCGCTTGAAAACCACGCCGAGATTTTGGATAGGCACGTTCGGCCAGCCGATTACCTATTTCAGTCGGTTAACATTCGCAGGCCGCTGGGTATGTCCGACAGGATTTCTAATATTTACTTTTAACTATTTTTACTATGGTCGTTATAACAATTTAGTTTACCAGTATGACCAACCATTGAGTCAAATGCTGTCTGATATGTTTCATAGCCATGGTTAAGCAGTTTTTCACACACTGATTTGACTACGGATTGCTTCCGTTTACTATGGTATATCAAGACTATGGGCTCGCGGCGGGTGTGACCGGTCAACAGGGGATGCTTACTCCTCCTAGGCACCTGATCCCACCTCTGGTGTGTCCAGGGGTCCATGTTTGCCCAACTTTTGTTTTTGTATTCTATTTGGGACTTACGAGATTGATCACCGTTCGTTATCTTTGCCTTTACTTTTTACTAAAACTGCAATTTTTGACTAAAGAAAGTAGATTTAAAAGTTTTCAAAAATATATTGTGTATCAAATACCTCTGGTGTGTTATTCATCCTTGATAATTTTTGGTTTCATTTCATTCATAGAATTAATATTTCATCAAAAATCGAACATAAAATTAAAGCAAAAGTATCCAAGTATACCGTCATCCTAATGGAGTGTTTTATCGTCTTTCAAGATTTTTTAAATAAATAAATCACGTTATTTAACTCAAATTTCTTTTCTTTGTGAGTGGATTTATGCTCATTTAGATTTTTTCGTCTTATCAAACTATACAATTAGTATTGAGAAATCGTTGTCTGTTGATATTTATTTGTGAAATCTCATTTTCAAATTCTGACATTTGAGGAAAAAGTAATAGACATGTATTTGAATGTTTTACGAGCTCCAATATCCCTTCTAGAATTTTAATTTATTTTATTGGACTTCACAAACAACTATGATGCGAGCTGGCCAAAGAAGAATTCCCTAAGACAAATCTTTTCAGTTTACTATGCGAGTCTTCCATGGGAACACAATAAAATACAAACATTTACATAATAGCACTACACGACCCTTCCAATCCCCCAACTACCTTTGCATGCCACTGTGACGCTAACCTTAAAAGACCAGCTCCCAATACATATCTTCACATGCCACTGTGACTCAAAGAAACCAGTTCCCGATACAAATTTTCACATGATATAGTGACGTGAACCTTCAAAAAGATCAGTTCCTAATACAAGCCTTCATGACAACATAGCGCATTCCTTCATGACTTTGACTTTGCAATTGTCAACTTTCCTTTTTTGGGTAGTAATGTACCACTATCACCTGCTTATGGTGTGTATGTCTCTCAGTTGATTCGATACGCAAGGGCATGCCATGCGTATGATGATTTTTTAAAGCGAGGCCAACTACTAACCAAAAAGTTGATGTTGCAGGGTTATAACAAATCTCGTTTAAAGTCATCATTTCGCAAATTCTACGGTCGCTATAATGACCTTGTTTGCGATTACAAATTATTACTAAATCATCTGTTGACTGATTTGTCTCATACCCTTTGTTAGACTGTCATTTTCATACTAGATGTGACGACGGGTAACCCCGTTTACTTTGTTTCGACTACAGGCTCACGGCGGGGGTGACCGGTCAGCAGAGGATGCTTACTCTTCCATGGCACCTGATCCTGCCTTTGCTTTCGTCGAAGGTCCGTGTTGCCCTACACTCGATTTTGTATGTGTTTTTTGGACTATGATTACGTTTGATACTTTGTTACTTCGCCATTTTATATTTCCAAAAGACCAATATCAATATATACCTTCACATGTCTACTTCATACTATGTAGCAATATCCCATTATTATGTCTCTCAACTGATTCAGAATACTAGAGCATGTTCTTCGAATGACTAACTTTAAATGGAGGCAGGGTACTGACAAATGAGTTGATGTTACTGGCGGTTTAAACAGTCGTTACCGCAAATCACCCCTGAATTAGAACGCCTTGGCCGATATTGTATTGCATTGAGTGACGACATTGAATGTAACAATTGAATTTGTTTGATGTAATACGAGAGTTTTCATTGGCAGATTCCAGCCCGCCCACTTTCTTGCGCCGATTTAAGTTGCATGGTCCGAACTTCGACAATATCAAATCATCGCACGTACATATTTACGAAGCTATGCGAAATATCGTACACATTTCACTTGTTTTAACCACAATTATTTGATTTAATAACACACTCCGCCATTTCTACTTTACGACAATAAATACGTTACCATAATAAATTCTGAACAAGTCCATCTGCGCAAGTCAAACAGGCCAACGGAATGACCTCATCACAGCCATCAACCCTATATTCCTCCATTCAATTTCCGCCTACGCAAGAGAACGCACATGATATACTAAGCAGTTAAGAATCCCCTATTTTTTTTTAAAGAAGTGTGGTAAATTATTTTGTTAATTTGCTTTTTTGTATATTATTGTTTGGTGAGACATTAATATGGAGTTTAGTATAATAGTCTTTTCCAAGCCATAACTGGTAATGATGATTTCTTGGGTGGCTCGCTACTTTACGATAGTCAAGTAGCTACTTCCGGTATTGCTAGTCAACCAACCGACGTTTATTCTTCGGGGACTAGCAATTCTGCCCCTGGTATAGGTTCTATGGACTTTTTTCCAGGGGTTATGCCTACTTTAAGTACAGTGACTAGTACTATTTCCAGGCCTGTCGAGACCTCTAGTTCAGTTTTCTGTTCCCCTTGTGTTTCCACGAGTTTTAATTTACCTGGTTCTAGGCCTCCAGTGTCTTACTGTGATGTTTCTTTGCCCTCTTCGTCTAGCAACCACAGGTTTTGATCGAGACCTCCCTAGCCTCAGTCTTTTCCTTATCAGGCTTTTCCTGGTTTCTGGCCTTATGGGTCAAACTTTAGATATGTTAGTCATTCAGCTTTCACTGCTAGTTCTCCATCCCCTGCTACATCTGTCACAGTGTCTTCTAGTAGTGTTATTGCACCTGCTACTGCATCTACCCCCTTTGTTAGATGTCAGTTAAATCGTATCTCCGACTATGCCCCCTCTTTAGATGGGTTTAAGAGAGTGTGCTGGATGATTTTCGTCAGTCTATTTCGTCTGAGTTTGCTTCCTTCTCTACTCGCCTTGCAGCTTTGGAGAAGAATGCCAAACAGCCTACACCTAGTTCCTCTATGACTCCACTTCCTACAGTTCACAATTCTGAAAGTTAATATGAGGATAATGATGACGAGGACTGTGTTTCAGTGGCTCCAGGTAGCCAGGAAGGCAATTTTTCTTCTGGTGAAGAAGCGGAGGTTAAAGATCAGGTGTCACAAAATGTTATACCACCATCTGTTTCTGACCCTGTTCCTTCCTCTGTAGTTGGTCGGTCTCTTATCAATTCCAGTAAGGCCGCTGAAACTGAGGATCTCAGAGATTCAGTTTATTCTATGATGATAGACGTTAGAAATTCATATTAAAATTAAGGATTATCTCCCTCAGGCATAGCTCTGATCCTTCGAAGTATTTGGCCCCAACCTTTTGGCACTACATTGATCACTTTTATAAAGTTTTATTTTCATGTTTCGGATTTCCAACATTTCGGTTTGAGCAGCACTGAAGAGACATAATTTGTCGAAATGCGCATCTGGTGCATAAAAATTGGTACCGTATATGATTTACGTTAATATTATAAGGTGCCTTTACAGTCACCACATAAACCTAAGAGACCCACTTCTTTTGAGGCTTCTTGTGGTATGTCTAAGGACCTACCTAGCTCTCATACTAGTTTTCCAGAATCTAACCATATGGCTTCTTCTCTTCAGATTGTTAATGAAGGTATTTCAGCAAATGGGTCTCATTTTTCCAAAGTTAGTGGTTTTGGTTTAGCTTCCTTAAATGATCATTTCCGATCTACAAATTATATTTTCAATTCCACTTTAGATAAGTTGGTTCCTTCTTGCGACAAGGCTTTTTCTTCCATATCAACTCGAAACCTGTGGACGGTCTGCATCTTCTCAGTCTGTCTGGTCTAAAACTGAGAATCTTCTGAGATTTTTGTCTGCTGTAGCTCCTTTACTGAATGATGTTACTTTTCCTCCTGTGGTATAACCTTTTTTACTTCAGGTTGATAAGGCTCTTGGTGCTTCTCAGCTTTTGCTTATGGGAACTTTAACTAAATTTACTTTATCTAAAAGATCTGAGATCTTGGATAAAGCTAAGGTTTCAGACGGTCTTAAGGATACTTTAAGATGATAAGCTTTTTGGTTTACCTCTTGGTGAAGTTTGGAAACATCTCAGTTCTGCTCCTCCACCAGTTAAGGTTAATGTTTTCATTTCAGGAAATCATTCAAAAAGAAGTAATAATTCTAAACGAGTGTTCTTCTACTGGTGGTTTATTTCCCTCAGAAAAGAGAAGAAAAGTTATCGTTGAGGGTGGCAATAAAGTTGATTCTAAGAAACCAGGTTCAAATTGCAAACCTGGTAGTTTTAAAGGGGGCAAGAGACCCAATCTTTCTTTCTAGGAAGTAGCCAGCTCGTATGTTACTAACAGAACACAACGCAGAGGCTATCTACAAAACCCCTTTTCCTCAAATTCCAGTAGAAGGGAAGTGAACTCATTTTCTATCAAAATGCAAAGATGTTTCCCTCATATGTTGGTTCTGCAGTAATTCGGGGGGGGGGGGGGGCTCTTTAGTTTAAGGAACTTCCCCTCTTTCCTCCAGTTCCTATTCCTTTGTCAAACGTGTCTCAACCCCAAAAATTATATTTAGATAGTACATCTTTTGACAAAAATGGCAGTGGAGGAAGTACCTGTGTCTTCAATAGATCCAGGTTTCTATTCCCTCGGATCTTCCTTGTTCCAAAGAAAACTGGGGGAATGAGACCAGTCATCGACTTTTCCATTCTTAATTCTTTTCTGATTGTTCCCCATTTGAAAATGGAGACCAATCGATCTATCAGAGCTTCTCTCCTACCAGGTATGTGGACCATATCCCTGGATTTGATAGATGCTTATTTTCATGTTCCTATATATATGTCCCTCCTACCGCAAAACTTCTTCAGTTTGTTTGGGATAACAAGGTTTATCAGTTCAGAGCTATGCATTTCGGCTTGTCTACAACTCCTCTGGTTTTCACCAACGTCATGCAGTCTGCCACAGCTCATCTTCATTCGCAAGCCATCCAGATCAATTTTTATCTGGACGACTATCTATTGAAAGAACTTTCCCCGAGACAAACTTTTTTGGTGGACTGTTCAAGAGAACGTTTTGAAAGGCCAGCTTCTGTCCTTTCCAGTTCCCAGTCAGACTCTTTTCACAGATGCTTCCAATCTCGGTTGAAGTCCATATCTGGAAGGTTTTTCAGGTTCACGGGTTTTGGAGCCCAGATCTCGGGGAAAAACACGTCAATTTCTTCGAGATGAAAGCAGTTCATCTGGCTCTCTCTCTCTCTCTCTCTCGCTTTCAATCTGTTCTACAAAACAGGTCTCTTGTTCTTGCATCAGACAACACGACGGTTGTTGCTTACTTGAAAAATCAAGGGAGAAGTCATTGTTTCAAGCTGTTTCTGCTCACGAAAGAAATACTTCTTCTCTGCAATCAACCTCAGCTACATCTGGTAGTTCGACATGTCCCAGGGAAACTCGATGTCTTAGCAGACTCTCTATCGAGAACTCTAGCTCCAGTGACAGGCGCGTAGCTCCCTATACGCCAACACGCACGTGCGTGCACATCGGAGGAGGACAACACTCTTCTTTCAATCAATCTCTTTTTGAAGATCTTTCTACGTTTAATTGATAACATTGCAATTACATTCACCATATATTGCGTTAGATACACCTGTTACAGTTAGCAGTGACTTCTCTCTTTGATTATTCGGAGATTTATTCGATTCCGTCAACGTACTAGTATGCGGCATTCTTTTCGGTATTGTCAGTTTTGTCACATTGTGTTGTCGCATCAAATATGACGTCGAAACGTGAGAAATCAGAAAAACGTACAGATGCGACCACCTCTAACCTCTCTTAAAGCGGTCGTAGAACAGTTCTAATGGCGGCTCTAAGTTAACTTAGAGCAGTTCTGCCGACTGCTCTAGAACTGTTCTAAGTTAACTTAAAATAACTTTGCTGACTGCTCTAGAGTTGCTCTAAGTTAACTTAGAATAGCTCTGCTGGCCGCTCTAGAGCTGCTCTACGACTGCTCCAGGTTTACTTGGAACAGCTCTACGACTGCTCTGAGTTCACTTAGAACAGCTCTACTGACTGCTCTAGAACTGTTCTACGATTGCTCTGGAATAGAATCCTGACTGTTCTTGGTCAGAATATTGACTGCTCTAGAAAAGAGCTGTCATTGCATGAATAATATATATGACTAACCTAGAAATACAGGCTTTATGGATCTGGGCACACGCGAACACGAAACACTTGAAGTTGCAGAGCTTGTGTGCAAACTATACTACAATGTGGAGATCCCCCTATGAAGGGCTTAATAGCATCTGAAATACTGACTGGAGAACCGATTCCCATTCTTATGTCACTCCAGGGGCTAGGCTTAGCTATTAAAATTATATGCAACGCAGGTCGAAGAACCGACCCAGCCAGACGAATGAGGTGGCGCTCTGGCAAGGGAGCTGGGAGCCCTAAAGGCCCAGACTCTGGGTACATCGAAACAATCTTTATTCTCGCCTTTCCTGGGACAAACTACAAATGCTGTACATAACATATTTAAAAAGAAATTTTGTTTTAGCTAGTCATAAGGAAGTTGAGATTGACGGAAAGTGTAATTCACCTTTAATTAGGTGTTATCCAATCTTCAGGCCTAGAGATAGTACATCAAGTGCAAATGAATGTTGGCCGGTTGATAAGACAATACTGAAACTTAGTTGTAGTTTTTATTGAAATACTACTTGGCTTCTCTAGAACTGTCCACATCTGCCTCTCCGTGTCTTGCAGAAAACTACACAGCCCTTAGTAGCAAAGAACTGTCTATTGTTGTTCCATTTACAAATGCACCAATTCTATTAACCTCTCGCGCCAACCAGTCATGAAACTCAGTCATTGGGATACTTCCCTTTAAGTAAAGTTTGAGAATGTAGAAACGTTCATAAAGCAGTTCATAGAGCTTTCTAAAGTGTAACTTGGAGCAACACATAAAGCGGTCATAAGCAGTCATAGAGCTAAGTAACGTCGAGCGGTCGATTAAGAACAGCTGCTATATAGCTAGAACAGCTCCGGTCAAGAATTGAACACGTCTGTAGTATAATGTAATAATAACCGCTTTGGAGAACTCTTCAGTTCATTTTTAAAATTGCACGTCGAATGGCATGTCAGTGAAAATGCTGCCTGTTAAATTAAATAGACTGCCTTTTACATAAAGACAAGATTTGTTAATTTTAACTTTGATGGAAAAGATGTTATCAATATTCCAAAATAGATTTAAAGAGAATTTTGGTGCGAATGGCATAATTCTGTTCAATATCGTGTATATGCACTGTTTTAAATAGCAAAAAAATAGTTCAATCTTCTAATAGTCTCCCTTTCAATTTCTGTTTTGCGGGTTTTTTTATTCAATGTATTTTTTTATAAACCAAACCAGAACTTGAAGATATTAGCGACGAAAAATAATTAATATTTAAGTTATATCTAATGTTTCACATGCCTAGTTTTCTAATTGAAATTGAGGGAAAAACTGCGTGATTCTAGTATTCGAAGGCAGATCTTTGGAATTC